>PVIJ01002546.1:32500-157584 GCA_004024925.1 Scalopus aquaticus | reverse complement strand
TGGGGAGAATCCCACATGGTGCGGCAGACCTCTCCTGCCTCGCCCGCTGCTCCCCTCAGCAGTGTATTTCTGATCTGCCTGTTCTGCTACCCGCTCTGTCTCTGGTGAACACTCTCGCCGCCCCACACCTCTGGCCTGTACCCCAGCTTGTATGTATAAATAAAAAATAAATCTTAAAAAAAAAAAAAAAAAAAAAAAAAAACACTTAATAAAATTAAACACTTTCATTATAAAATTCATCAAATGAAATAAAGAGGGAATTTATTAACTTCATAAAGGTATCTTAATCTATAGCTAACATTGTACTCAATGATAATGGAGTGAATGTACGAAAATGATAAGAGACTGAAGGAAGGATATATGTTCTCACACTCCTATTCAACCTTGTAACAGAACCTAGCTAGTGAGATCATAAAAGGAAAAAGAGCAGACCAATTTGAAAGGAAGAATTAAACATCTCTATTGACAAATAATACATTTGCTTATATAAATCAATCTCCCAAACTTACAAAAAGCTCCTAAGACCTGATAAATTGGTACATAGTTGGAATTTAATCACATTCCTGCATAAGTATGAAAAACAATTAGAATTTTAAATGGAAAATAAATTTAAATTACACTAAAATAATGAAATGAAATGAATAATGAAATATTTAGGCAAATATTAACAAAATACATGCATAGTTTATATGTTAAGTGCTACAAACTATTGATGACAGTAATTAGATGATCTAAATAAATGCTGAATTTGTATAGCATGTTGATAGATTGGAAGACTCAATATAATTAAGTTGTCAATTCATTGCAATAGGAGTTTGAGATTCTATGTAACTCCACTGAAAAATTCAGCAAGATTTCATCTTTGCTATTGACTAACAGGTTGAGATATAACCTGGAGAGTCAGAGAACTTACAATATTAAGAACAGTTAAAAAGAACAAAGCTGAAGGACACACATTACCTAATTTTAAGATTTACTATAAAGACATAATTATTATGAGATGGTATTGGCGAAAAGATAGACAAATGTATCGGTGAAACAAAATAGGGAACCCAGAAATAGTGCCACACCAATACAATCAACTGAATTTTGACATATATACAGACAATTCTAAGGAGAAATGATATTTTTTTCAACAAATAATACTAGAACATGTGGACATACATGTGCAAAAAAGTGAACTTCAATGTCTATCTCAAATTTTATGTAAAATTTTACTAAAAATGATTCATAAGGTTAAGCATGAATACAAATCTATAAAGTTTCTAGAAAGTTACAAAAGGGAAAACCTGTATGATGGGACTTGGAATTTTTCGTTGGCTAAAATAAAAGTGTAAACCACTAATGGAAAAACACAAATTAGAATTCATCAAAATTAAGAACTTATATTCTGTGAATCTTACTGTTAAGATTCTGAAAAGATGATTTCCAGGCTCTGAGAAAATAGTTACAATACTTATCTCACAAAGAGTTGTCTTTAGAATATAATGAGCTCTTTAAACTCAACACAAAAGCAACAGAAAATCAAGGGGGAAAATGTGGGCAGATATTTTGCTAAAGAAGATATATGGTTGGCCAATAAGATTGTGGAAAGGTTTTAACATTATTAGTCATTGGGAAATGGAAGTTAAAAACACAATTTGATACCATTTACACCTGAAAGAATGGCAAAACACAACTATAGCAGCAATAACAAGCTGATAATACTAGTGATACAGAACAAAAGGAAATTTTATTCATCATTGAAGGGCATACAAAATGATACAGCCACTTAGAAAAACAAATATTTTACTCATAAATTGAAGCATAAATGTTCTTTAGAATCTAACATCCTTACTTCTAGTTCTTTATTCAAATGAATTAAACATTATATTCACACAAAACTTTGTACATGGATATTTGTAGTACCATTATTAATGGTAATTCCAAACTGGAAATAACCCAGATTTTCTTTTATAACAAAATTATTTTTTTTATTCTACAGCTTTTTATATTGATTTCTGTATAGATTACCTTATGATCACCACCTTAAGTTTAGTTTGCATCTACCATGACCCCCTTTAGCTGTTTTACTCTCTTCCCGCATCTTCCCCTTATTCTCTAGTAACTCATTCTGTTGTCAGAGTCTAAGAGTGTTTTTGTTTGGCTTGGTTTGTTTGATTTGTTTCATTATCTTTCACAAGTAAAATCATATACTCTTTGTCTTTCTCCTTTTGACTTGATTTCACTTAACAATGTCTTTGACACACCATATTTGTTGCAAATGACATTTCATCTTTTTAATAGCTAAGTAGTATTCCATTGTGTATATATACACCATGCCTTCTTTACCCACTGTACAGATGTGAGTGGATAGGCACTTGTTTTCAGCTCTGGCTATCATGAATAAGGCTGTCATGAACATGAGGTGTGCCTTAATTGTGCAGACATCTCATTAATATGCAATGCTCTCAGGTCTAAATTGCTCTTTAATTGCCTGATCTATGAAGATGTATGTAGGCCCTTTAAATATTTGTTCCAATGTTCAGTTCTATAAGGAAAAGGAGTTGGAGAAACATTGCAAGAGGAAGTGGTTCCTATTCCTGGTTCAAGTGTACTCGGGGTGCTCCTTTAATGCCCACAGCTTCCCAAGGGAATGGTTTCTTTGGTATACATAATTTCTTCACTATGGTACATGGAAGACACGAATGCTAAGGACTTTCCACATTTTCCTCAGCTGTTTATGTAAAGGATTGCTTCCAATGAAGTGCCTCCTTGTGAAGAGGTTTCATTGGCACCCTAGATGATAGATTTCTAGTAAGTTCCATATAAACATTTGTCAATTACTACCCAACCCCCCATTCTCTACACCACAGATATTGCTTAGATATTAGAAGAATGAGATATATAGTTATTATTGGCATGTTGGGTGGTCACAACATAGACCTGTTATCCCAACATAACTATTCATAACAGCTCCTCACATGCAAAAGAATTATATTTGAACAGTTAATCATTAACTTCCTCAATTTTTACTGCTTGGTGAGAGTATGCAACTTTTTCTTTGTGAACTTTTATTATGTGCCCATATTATTTGTATTCTGGGTTTCTGTTTTCTCCTACTAAGAGCTTTAATTGAGCAAACACATGACTGAAGCAGACAAGTTAAGCCATCTTACCCAGTATTCTGAAACCATTGAAGTGACTGGGAACCACCCTGTGCACAGTCATGCTTACTCCTTCTCCAGCCACCTTTCAACATTTTGGTACCTGATGCTGTATGCACTCAAGCTAATTGTCTTTCTCTTCTTTCAACTTTCAATGCCTGCTAATGAGTACTTTCCCAACTTCCCACATCCCTGGAAAGGACTAACAAAAGGGCTTAGAGTTCCTGGACTAATCATTTAAATCCAAAACCATAAAAAAGCAAACTTAAGTGATTAGCCACATGTTCTTGGGGGGCAGCGTGTCACAGAATGATGAAAAAGAAATGTTGACTAGAGTGTGAAGGAAATATAATTGGCAAATAAGGGTAGAGGAATCTGGTACATAGAGTTATGGGATGGGACATAGTTGGATATATATGATAGTTATGCATCAGGTGGTAGAGATGAAATGGGATAATCAGGTAGACTTAAGATAAATAATAAGGAAAATATGTAATGGGAAATCCATATGGTAGCCAGGCAATTCCCTTTGGTCATGGATAAGTCCTCTGAAAAAGCAATGTAGTAGAAAGAATTTAACAAACAATGCCATGTTGTCTGTTAATGAACACTGTCCAAGTATAGTTACTGAAAATTTATCTCAGCACTTGACTAGCAGGATAGAATAGTCCCCATAAAATAGTTATACCACCTGTCGAATAAGGATGGTTGAATCTCCACAGTCTGCTTTCACAAACTACTCCAAATTGTGAATTAGTTGCTTTTTCTCTTATTTATATGCTTACCTGAAATCTGGAAGACAAATCAAAGCAGTAAAGATTGTGGATTGATTGTTCTGTGTAATGATTTTGTTTATAAATTTGGTGAGGAGCATACTCTTGCAAATCTTGGCACAACCTTTTGAGAACATCTAAACCAAAGGTTGAAATAAGTTGGTATTCTTTGGAAAGATGAATACAGACAAGGGTGAAGTTAGGACTCTGTCCCTCAGGTCCACTGATTACTTAACTTGCCAGTTTTCCTCTGATGATGACAGATTGCATTTGACAACATCCTGAGGCAGGACGTCCAGTTTTGTGAAATTATGCAGAGCATAACTTCACCTATTTAGCACTGTCACCCCCATGTTAAATAGTCAAATGGGAAGCAGAGTTCCCTTTTCTCAAGATGTTGAATTCAAACATGAAAAGCAAGTGAGTTTCATTCTGCCAGCAGCATGTTGGGATTGCCCCAGGTATAGCGCGTCACGTTGGCCACATGACCAACTTGGAGGGACTAATCCCAGCAGAAAGACCAATTTCCCCTCCATAGTGATCGTCCTGTAGGGACCAATCTGAGCTATCAGGTTTAGTTTAGAGAGCAACGTTGGTGTGCATAAATGCTAGAAAATACCCTGAAAACTTATAGCTGGCTCAAAATGTTTAAATGAAATTTTCATTCAAATTTTGGGTTGAAACAGGCAATAAGCAATTCTGCCCAGTACAAAGAGTAAGTAGGGGCATTTGTATACCCGAAATAATAGTGACATCAGAATCAGTAATTTGAATCTTTGAAAATATTCATTCTGATAACTGCAGAGTAATTATATGTGTGTTGAAGAGTAAATGATGTAAAAATGGATAGCATGTATCAGATATACATATTAGAAGAAACCTTCATAGTTTTTTCATAAGAATTATATCTTCCATGAAGGTTTAAAATTACAAGTACAGAAGCCCTCACCACCCCTCTCACCTCCCCCTCAAAAATAAAAAAAAACTAACAGAAAAGCAAAACTTTACTAACAAAAATAAGAGCTCTGAATGGCATTTGAATTCCCATCACACCACACCTGGTAAGAATCAGTCTAGCACAGCATCATCCATCATGCTGGGGCTGTCAGTTTTGACATCCTTTAAGTCTACGTTGTGTGCTTAATGACTACATGACAGAAAATGTAAACAGACACCACACATACAGGTATGCAGAACACATATATGTGTGTGTATATTTGCATTTAAATATTTAGTGTAAAGAAGTACCAAAAAATTAGAGCATACAAAACTGCCCATTAAAACACATGTTTGCAAACATTCACACATGCCCATTACAATCAAAACAAAACCAAAAAGAAAGAAAAATAGTAAAATAAGTGTTTTCTTAAATAAAAACACAAAACCCATTGAAAATAATTTACCCAATGAAAAAGGAAGTAGATCATGAAAAAGATATCAGTGTGCACTCACCGATGGATAGATTATAGTCTTATTAGACATCTCCTTCACCCTTCACTGTGACACATCAAAATGTGACTTACTAATAGGGATTCTGGATAGCTAGCTGGTGAGCCCAGCACAAGCCCTGTATTAATAATTCATCAGGCAAACACACAAAAAAAAATGATGATGAAGTACTTGAATATTTGAAAGCTCATGTGCATTTTGGGTTGAAACAATAATACAACATACTAAAATTTCAATTTTGTTATTAGCAGATCATTTTCTTTTAATTGATTATAAGATCAATTTTATTCTTTGAACAGCTTGTTTAATATCCTTGTAGCACATGAGGATTATTGAGTTTAGCAATTCTCATATTCCAGAAAAAGGAATCATTCGATGTTTTGCATAGTGACTATTTTAAGGGTTTAACGACAACATGTTTATATTTGTAAAAGCCTCTCATTCTATTCCCAATTCTGTGCAGCATCTTCTCCTTCCACTCAGGGGTGCAGATGTAAGAAAACTTAGTAATGTTAAATGTAGAATGACAAATGAAATGAAGATTTTAAAACTCCTAATTGTGTTATTCTCCTTCGTTAGAAGGCATGGAATCTGTTTTACAGATAATACATTGTTAGTAATGCCAAAATATAAGGTAAAATAAGGTGACTATTTCCTTCAATTTTTGTTAATTTTCTCATCTCTTAGTAAATATTCAAGTACAACAGCTGTTATAAAACTGAATCACAGAATGAAATACAATATTCAAACTATGCAACTAAATAATATTAAATGATTCTCAGAATGTCAGATTCTTATTGTAGTAAAATTCTGTCAATTTGAAATATATTGAACAGGGAAGGGAGCTGGGTTAATCAGGACAAAAGGGACAATTGTGTGGTGAAGGAGTAAATTAGGCTTTAGTCTTATATATAACACATAAACATGATGATTTTCAATAATATACATCGAAACTTAATGTATAATGCAATTTACATAAATAAAAATCTAAAAAAAGAAAAATAAAAACATTGGAAATGCAAAAGCAATATTAGGTATTTATACACATACACACTGTTTCTCTCACCCACACTGATAAAAGGCTTTTTTTCTATTTAAGTTTCTCAAACAGAATGGTGATGATAGATTCTGCTATTAATGTTGCATTGTCAAATTATTTGTCTCAAGAGAGTGTCTCAAGGTGCTGGGGTGCCCACCATTCACAGCCATCCCTGTGATTTTGTCTATGTGTTATCAGGCTCCACATGGGTGTGGTATACAATGACAGAAACAACAGTCTTCCTCCTTCCTTAACAGGCACAAATGATAAAATACCCTCCCAATTTTCTCTTCATTCATAAATTATTTAAGGCAAGTGTAAGTAAAAGTGGAAAAAATACAGAATCCTGGCTATGTAAAAGTGACTCTATAGCCAGACATCTTTAGAAGTGGTATATTAGTTTGCACTTTGTTTATATGTGTGCAATTTCAAGAAGGAAGATATGTTGATCAGGGATCTAATTTTACAAAAAAATATTCTTACAACAACAAAATGTTACTCTCAAATGGTTATCTCATTTCTCTACAAGTATTATTTTATTTTGTTTGTGCAGAAAATATGGAAATGCCATTTGGTTCAGTAACTATTGTAAGCTTAAAATATCCACCTGAGGACCAACCTACCGCTAATGCACACATCAATTCAAAGTCGAGTTTCTTACTTAGTTTGAATCTTTCTCATGACCTCATTATTTAACCTAACACTGGCAACTTGCCAGTAAGAACCCCCTCTCCCAAAAAGGACATCTTTCAATTTTCATTTAAAACATCAGCATGTATTGCAAGTTAGATATTCACAAGGAAACTTCTCAGAAGAAGGGGAAACAGCAAGCATCTGGCCCCAATGAGCTGTTCTTTCAAAGGTTATCGGCAATTATTGCTTTCAAAGCCTGAGTTTTCACTGCATTTCAGATGCCAGAATATATTTCATACAGTATTAATAAAGGGTTACACCAGAATTAATGAAAAGGTTTCATGTTCACATATAATAAATAAGTACCTAATTAAAGGCATGGTTAAGCCAGAAGCACAGATATTGCCTTTTATATTAATATCTATTATACTTCTTTAGCATTTACTGTGAGTCTCTTCAACTGACTGATGCCTGAAGGGAGAACTAACAAATCGCTCAGCTGGTGGCTGGCACTGGTCTTGAAGAAAGCTAGTAAGGAACACTTTGCAGTCTTTCAGAGACTCTCCACCAGCTGTCACCAGCTATGGGTGCTGAAAAGATCCTGTCACTTTATCCAAAGGGATTTACTTGGTCAGAAGGAAAATTTAAATACAAAGCATGCAGCTAAGAAGCTAGTGAAAAGGATTATGAGCATACAAGGGCACATGTGTATACGACACTAATACATCTTTAGGAAATTTCAGATCCCCAAAGCTAGGATTACTGCCAGGGGCAGGGTGGAAGACGAAAGCATGGACCTCTACCATTAGAGTCATTATCTTCTAACTATTCAACTCAACTTTATACATCTTTTATTGAGGCCATTAAAAATTAAAATAAAAGAAAAGAAAATGAAAAAAAAAAGGAAAGGAAAACTCCCATCTCTTAAATGTAGAGTTAAGAAAACACATTCAGGTTCTAATAATGTTGAGAATCACCTGCATGCAAAATATCCTATTGCCCTGTGTACATGGTATAATTTCTTTCTCTTGTCAAGACTTACCAATACCAGTACAATGCATTTAATTGTTTAGGGTGGCAAAGTCAAATCAAAGTATGCGACAATTTAGATTCACTAACCTGCTCGACAAGGGACTTCAGAGCACATTTGAAACAAAAGGGGAAGTCTCTGAAATGTCTTGGCTGGGATGCTTGGGAAGGTGATGCTTGAAAGTCAATCACCTTTGCAGAGTATAAAGGTAAATCTGTTAGTGGCAGAAAGAAGTCTACCAAATTAGCTAAGGAATATGCTATTTAATTTACAGAAATTAAGCAGCACATTTTGAATGTGGGCACTAACATTAAGAATGTACCTTTCGGGGCCTCCCCGGTGGCGCAGCGGTTAAGCGCTGCGCTGTGGAGCTGTTAGCAGTGGCGACGCGAGTTCGACGCCCGGCCAGGGAGAATCCCACATGGCGCGGCAGACCTCTCCTGCCTTGCCTGCTGCTCCCCTCAGCAGTGTATTTCTGATCTGCCTGTTCTGCTCCCCGCTCTGTCTCTGGTGAACCCTCTCGCCGCCCCACGCCTCTGGCCTGTACCTCAACTTGTATGTATAAATAAAAAAAATCTTTAAAAAAAAAAAAAAGAATGTACCTTTCCTCATCCCAACTGACAAGGCAATCCTATCCAATTTATGAGAATAGCATGTGGCTTAGCCCAGTATCTGCCCTTCAGGGGAAGCTCTTACAGCCTCTGGTTCATTCCATTATCTCTGAAAAGGTAGAAGACAGAGAGTTACAGAAAGGCATGTACCTAACCTTGATCTTGGCACCACAACAATGGCGGCTCTCACACAAGATATGGCTTATGTTCATAAGCCTGGTTTGGCCCCAAGACATGTATGTGGCTAAAGACTCTTGAAGGTTATAAGGTTCAGAGGAGAAGTTACCCTTATGGCATGAATGGAAGTGATAGAATATAGAACACAAGAGAGACTTCCAGTGATGTAAAGAAAATTCCCACTCCCAAAGTGGGTAGCCTTAGAAGATCCATAGTGAAACTACTTTATTCAGATTTTAGGAGACATTTGTTGGAAGCTGTGATTAGAAGCATTTGTAAAAGGGAGCAAGCTGTTCAGAAGTGCAGTACAAGTTGAAAAGTCTGCCTTTAGATGTCACTACAACCTCACTCCTGCATTTCCAAAATTCCCATGAAGGACTAAAATAGTTGGACTTCGGCCCATCTACTCTGAGGACAGTTCCAGGAGATGCTGTATATTATTATCTAAGTTTCTTCATAGAAGTTACCATATAATGGCCCCAGCAAAGCTCATTAGGGGAGCAGCTTTACTCTGCCACAGCCTTTATGGCAGCCCCATGTTGCCTTCCACAGAACCAGTCACCTTACTGCAGAGACACCCCGAGCGAGCGAGAGACTGTAACACAACAAATGCAAAGGAGATGCACACCCCCCACACTTAAGGGACGGCTATAATATGAAACAGCTTAGTGTGAGCCCCGAGTGCTCCAAACTCCCTTCTGTCTCTGAGCAGCTCCATTCTGATACACTCTTTAAAAACTATTATTTATTACATAAGAAAATGATTTTTTTTTTAATCTCAGAAAAAAGGAAGGAAATATATATCCAGACAACACATTTAAGAATTACTGGAATGGGTAGTATTTCTTAAGCTCACAGCAATTTCTTAGGAATAAAATTGGCTGACAGAAATTTGACCACCCCACCTCAGCCTTATTTTGCTACTTAAAGTAGGCATTTCCTTCTATGGCGGTGCGACATTTGGGCTTGAATTACTTTTCCACAGGGAGGCATGGCAAAAGCTTGCAATTTAAGAGCCATGTAGCTAAGAAAGTCCAACTAAGTATTAGACCAAAAACTAATTCTGATAACTGGCATCCAATCTAAAATCTGGGAAAAACTTAGACAAATCAAATATCCAGTGAAAACATTACCAAATGCTGCACAACGCAACTGCCTATACATTTCTAATCAGTATTCATTTCCTGTCCTTAAAATAAACAGAAAACAGATTTCTCCGTTTTCCCTAAAATCAATCTTTTGCAGTATCTGTCAGTTGCTTTCTCCCAATTAGTATTCTACTTCCATTTATTTTCGTTGTAAGTTAATTTTTTTTTAACTTACCTTGGCACTCGTGTTTCATTCAATACTTGCAAATGAAATGACAGACTAGCACTGTGCTCCTTAAGGCCCCCAACCTGTAACTTTGTTAATGAATTGAGATGACTCAAAGATACCTTATTAATTATTGCCTGCCTGGTAGGTAAAGCTTTGGCTTTTCACCTCACTGGCCCAGAGAACAAGATTGCCTTTGGCCATGTCCAAGGGGCTCATTAAGTCATCTCTGGGGAACAGGAAGAAATTGTTAGTGAAAAGCAATGGTCAGTGCCTCTCCTAGAGACCCAACAGGGAAAGGAAGTCCTCATCTCGGAGCACTAACAAGGCTGCGTGTACTACACCTGTAATCAAACTGGCCTGCAAATGCCTGGAGACCATTGTGCTCTCTTCATTATTTGGTTATTTGGGAAGTTTTCTGAAAATGCTGAATCCGATCCATAATTGATGTGTGCACGCAATTATAATCCTCCAGATAGTGAAAAAATATTGTAGTTGTAAGCCTCAAGGAGTAGTAAACTTTAACATGCATGGCATAAACTAAGATATTTGATATAATAAAAAAGGAAACTATTTTCTTTCCTGAATTGGCAGTAGGAAGGTAATTGAATATATGCCTGTTTTTCTAAATGAGCATAATTATATACAGCTTTTTGACAGCTAGTAGGCTAGGGTAAAGACATTATTGTGAGGAACACATTTTGTGTCATTTATAACCTACATATTTCTATATGTACATAATTTTTATTGTACATGGAGTGGAAAGAGCCTTTCTAAGTGAGGTGAGCCATCACACATGGGTTTCCATTTGAAGCAGACATATATTTTTGTAAGTTTGGAAGAACTGGAGATTGGGAATTCTGGCAATGGACTCATAATTAGAGATACTTTATTCACTCACTCATTGTATTAGAAATATTTGTTAAACTTTCAAAATGGCAGGTCCCCCAAGATGGTTCTGTAATGAGGCTGCAAAAATCTATGGTGATGTGTTGGGTGCACCAAGGCAGTCAGTCAACAATGTTTATTGATTGCTTGCTGTGGGCTGAATGCTGGACTGGGCCAACCTGCTTGAGCAGCATGAACTGATATCGGATGTCAATGTGGAGGGAGTCCTGAAATGTCACTAGTACATTTCGGTGGGTCTATCACTCTACTGATTATCTTTCTGAACATAGCAGATGAAAGACATGGGGAAAGAGATGTTTCCTTTTTTATAATATCAAATACCTTAGTTTATGCCATGCATGTTAAAGTTTACCGCTCCTTCCTTTTCACACTGCCAAGTATAACACTCCCATTAAGGCACAGCTTCCAAAACTTCTTCCTCAAGACCAATATAGAATAAACACCTTGGATGGTGATGATGACCAAGAGCATAGCATCTAACTACAGGGCAGGCCTAGAAGTTTCTGGTTTATTCAGCACAGATAAGGATTGGTTGTTGGTTTTCAAATATTCCTTATTATAATGTAAGAAAAATACAGCACTGTTACAGATTAAAAACAGAAAGGTGTGATTTTTTTTCATTATTAAAACAAATTCCTAAATACTTACAGATTTAGTTAAATTAAATTTGTATGTATTTGTGTTGGAAGTTAAGTTCAAAATGAAAACAAAGCACTTAAATTGTTTAGAGATCTAAAACAATTGAACCAGTTAAAAAAGGTCAATTTTTTTTATATTTACCTTCCTCTTTTAAATATTGTTTAACATTTGAAATGAATGCCTAATCATATTAGCTTAGAAAAAAGTATACAAAGTTTGAACAGACAGAATAAGTTTTACTTACAAATCATATAGATCTAAGAGATCATTTTTTTTAATCCTGAATTTAGAACTTGTAATATTTTACAAGATAGTAAAACATACATAAAATCCTGAGGAAATTAATTTGATTACTTTTCTTTAACTGAGTTAAAACTGAGTCAGACAAACTGTAATAGTAAGAATTGAAATCTACTTAAACTTTTCAATTATAACTTGTATATCTCCTCATTCCATCAGTCTGACAATTTTAATAAAACAAAAAAATTCACATGAGATCTGGAGGTATAAAAATATTTGAAATAGGATCTATCCTACACAAATCAAATTATGAAAAACACGCACTTGTATTAACTCCTGGCAACATATTTTTATGACAAAATATATATATTTTTCATACAAAATGAAATTTATGCTATCTTTTAGAAATTTGCATGAACTATTGATCCTCAGTGTTGTTTCTTAGAAAAAAAAATTACCATGTTACCTACTGACTCATTTTAGGTATTTTATTTTTAACTGCCCATCACCATGAAATTTTATTAGTGAAGATGTACTCTGGCGATTTAGAGAGCCACACACCATTTTAATGTGTTAGAAATGTTTCACCCCCCAAGATCAACTTCACCCCCATGGGGGCGATATTGCCCCTGTTGAGAATAGATGATCCATGCTAATTCTACTTTCCAGACAGATTTCTGTAATAGTCTCATCTATTTTTCCTCATCAATACATCAGTGGTAGGTGGCAAGCAGAGAAACTTCTTAAAATGTCTTTGAAAATGCTAGCTAGGAGAATGGAATGGAAAAATTAAAGAAATTAGTTTAGGGATCTTTTACCATATGCACATTCACTCTGTATTGTCAAGTGCAGAGCCTTAGAAAAACACCCCTAACTTCAGTGTACCCATGTGCATGGCCTTCCCCTGCAGCAACAGTGTCTGTTCACAGCCCAGATAACACCCACCCACCGCCTTCCCAGCTGGTCACTTGACCTGTGATGCTGCTCTCCAACCTGCGGTCCCTGTTCTAAGCAACGCAGGTGAGGAGCGGTGCGAGCTCTTTTGATGTTGCCAGCTCCCATTTGCCACCCAACTTTTTTCCCTTCCAAAACCTCTTAGCAAACTTCAAAGGCCTCCTTGCTTCTTGCCTTAATCCAGTGCACTGAGACCTCTAGTTCAAAGAACTTTCCTTAAACCCTCTTCTTAAACTGCAACCCAAACTTTTTTTCTTTCCTTTCCACAAAGTAGCAATTACAGCTCCGTTGCGTGGCGATTGGGCTCTGCCGATCCGCTCCTGCTATTAATTAATCTCACAAAGGGGGCTCATTTCCTGGCATTCAAATTGACAAGAGACCAGAGAACAGAAAAGCCTTTCAAGCAGTTCCAGCTCACCAAGGGGAAGAGGTATCAGAGGAGAGAGCCCCACAGTATTTGAGGCAGAGAGCACATTTGATACTCCCTGTACATTCTGCTGATTGAATGATTTTTGTTCACGGAGAGTTCTTTACTAATCTTTTACCTGCAAAGGCTTAAACAGAAGGCAATGCAGCACAAATGTAGCTAAATTTTGACAGAGAAGATTTACAGGAGACGCTTTCCGATCTCAGCCTAGCAAATGCATCTTCTTGAGTATTACACTTCACTTTAAACAGAAAGTGTTCACTTTACTCACACAGAAAAGCCCTTGGAAGAGGAGGCCATGAGGAGACGCAAGAAAGCAGCATAACAGACAAGAGATTAAAGCTTTTTATTCAGTATCTCTTTCGTATTCAAATTGTGCTAAGGGCTCTGTGAAAGTTAGAAGCGAGCTTGTTCAGGAGGACTTCTAAAGTGTGTACATGGATTTCATGGGAATAGAAAAGAAGCCACAGCCTGGGTAATGAAAGAAAGATAAGATGTCCTATATAAAACAACTCAAGAGTGGTTCAATTACTTCAGCAAACCATCAAGGCAAGCTTTGAAGATTTGAGAAAACACTGTTAAAATTTAACAAAAAACTCAGGTTGCAGGTTTTGTACCAATAAATGTTTGTATACTCTGAATTGCTTAAGCTACAGTCTCCCAGTATGAATATTGTTTACTTCTTTGGTTTGGGGGTGGAGGGGACGGATGCATTTTGATGGTACCAGCTATAGAAAAGAATAGTTCTAAAAAAAAATAGAAAAAATAATGAAAAAATTACTCTGAATCATAAGGAGTTAGAGCTTCAGAAAACCAGGTGTCTTTGATTAAAAGAAAATATGTTTGTGACTCAGAGGTCCCTGGCTGCAGGTTTAGTTAACATTGGGTGGTTGTGTTTTAACACAGATTTAATGTGTACAATGAAACCAAATGTTGTCAGTGAAAATCCTTAATAGAGAAAAGAACATTTTTATATTCCTACATTTGTAAGATCACAAATATTTTGTTAAACAAAAGAAAAAGGCTTCTATTTGTGTGGAGAAAGATAAGAAGGAACCTTCGATATTTTTTTCAGAGAGAAAGTGAAACTGTTATGGCTTCCAAAATTTTTCAAAACTAAGTCCTGCTAATGTAGCAGGGCAGTGTGGAGTGAGGATGGGTTCTTTTAGTTGAAGACTTGGATGTCTTCAAAAAGTTCCCTTGTTTGTGTTAGATAGGCCAGTTGCCTCAATTGATGTTTAACTCTACTGGTCTCTTATCTATGTTTTGTGATACTGAATCAACTTTGAACTTTATTAGAATCTCTCTGTCTCTCTCCTCTCTCTTCTTTGTGCATATATACATGTATTAGCTGTTCTTCAGATCCTGCATCAGAAATACAATAAAATATCATCTCATGGAAAATTCTTTTAGAGAATTTTCAAGAAGTCTAAAGAACTTAAAAAGTGCATACTGTACTCCTTCCTTAAAATTTTGTCTGAAAAACATAGTAAAAGTAAACTTGAACACTGATCTACATGCACAGTCCAAAGAGATTAATATAGAAATTCTATTTTTTATTAAAAGCCTTTAAAAGTGAATTAAAAATTGTACAATAGCAACTATCAAATGCATGCACTTTGCATTGACTTCTACAATACTGATTTCATTTGCACCAAATTTGCTGCATTTGACGAGAATCAGAATCCTCCCTCAAGTTCTTGCAATATAGGTATGAAAAGAAAGTCAAGTTTTTGTTTTGTGTAATAAGGACTATTTTAAAAAATCTTAATCAAATGGATAAGAGTTTCTTCGACAAGAGAAGTTTTTTAAATCTTAGTTTAAAATCAATGAACGTGATCTATGTTTAGTTTTATGTTTTTAACTTAAAAATTGCCTTCCAAATTGAAGCACAAAAGCACAGCCAAACTGATCACCAACTGTTAACTTAAAAAATAAAGGTAGCAAATTTAATTTAGAAAGGAAAACAGTAGCTTTATGATAAAGATACCCTTGAGTAATTGGAAACCTTGGAAACCAGGAAGTCCTTCTGGCCCATGACCCCGGCCGAGTCCCACATAGTATGTAGTCAGCGGAGTGGGAACAGGTGGTGGTGCGCAGGTGGCAGGGGCGCACAGGTCCTGCGCACTGATCTCAAGATTTCTTAGTCTGCGCTTAGACCATAGCCTCACTACTGCAATTGTGCGTTTTCCCCGACAGAAACCTTAGCTTTCCTAAGTACTCAGGACCACCTTTGGAGCACAGTTCTGAAGGCAGATGCAATGATGGAGGTGGGTGAAGTAAACAGCACACACTCCAGGGACTCCCCTCCAGTGCCCTGGAAGGATGTGTCTGAGTTTATATAAGGAGGTGTAGTGATAGATCCAGAATCCAAGACTGAGAGATAGAAAGAAAAAAAAAAAGAAAGAAAGAAAAGCCAGGAGATTGAAAAATAGAAAAAAAAAACAAACAAACAAAAAAAAACAATGAATTGCAAGGTGTTTTTCCCTGCATTTAAATCCCTTTGCTTAGATTTAGCCTCATCTCAGAGAACCTGTGCAACATTTCCTATGTTAGCCTCCACCTTGTCCTAACAGTGTTCATAGGGAAGTACAGAGGATTTGTAAAAAATAAACATACAAACAAAATACACACACGCACACACACACCCCAAATCTAAGCAGTACGGTACTCAATAAAGAACATACAAGGTTGAACCAAATCTCTTGATGATGATAATGGTATGTGAAAAAAGTTTCAGAAAAAAATTGGATGCAGAGCATTTGGTTTTTCTATAATCATCATATGGTTGTAAACCCAATGAGTTTTAAATGTGAAACCTTGCTTGCAGCTTTTAAACACTAACAACAAAGGTGCATTATTGTGAACACATGTTGTGGATGTATTCACAGCATTCAGACATAAGTGTTACATTCCATTTGTTAGTCTCCATAATCAATATTAAATGCCATCTGATCAAATCTACTGCAATACTCAGTGTCCAGTACAGAGAGGACTGAAGTGAAATAGATGCCTGGGCTGAAATCCAGCACGCAGTAGCCATAGAGAATAATCAAAAAGTAACTTGAGAAGATAGGGCAATATATTTTCCCTGTGAAAAATCAAGTGGTAATTAGATTGTGCATTGAAATTAAGGCATTCATAGAATCTTGTATGGAACAATAACATAAAATTAAGTTTAAATATTACTTATCACAGGTCCATCTTTGTGCATGTGAATTTAGGGGAAAAACCCAGGCTTGGAGAATATGAATCACAGAGCTCCCAGGTAAAATATTGCTGGAACTTGGTTCATAGAAAGAAGCTACTTTCCATTGCAAAGAAACAGAACCACATATTTCTTTTCGTACTTCTTAATTTTCTTAAAACCCACGCTCTATCTCTTACTGTTTCTTTATCTCTGTGCCTTTCTGTCTCTGTCTCACTCTCACACACACACCTGTAACTAACTTAGGAAAGAAACGGCAATACAGGTATTTTCCCCTCCAAATTATTTTAGACTCTCTTATAGTTAGACTTAAAGTTACCCAAATATGTCCACATATTATTAAAAGGACCAAAAAAGCAGTGATATGCAATGTTTAAACCTGCAGGGCATTTCCCACAAATATGGAGGGATTTGAATTTGAAAGGCCTTTATCATATTACTGAATAAATAAGGTGTATCCTGAGTTCATTTTTAAAGGAAATATTTAACTTCATTATGAGAAGTTTGTTTTAAGAACTAAATTTATACTAGATGCTGCCTATTGACTTTTTATGTACTCAATACCTGTTTTTTTCAAAGTAAGAATATATGTTCACATCAATTTAATATAAAAGGCAGTGGAGATCACAATTTACTACAGTATATTATAAAGAAGATAAAAAATACTGCAGTAGTAATCTTTCTCCTAAAATAAAAAAATATTAAAATATATTCCCTCTTATCCATAATAAACAGTTATTGTGACCATAAATTTTATAAAACACTTCTGTGTAAGCACTAAAACAATCTCCATTCTTCTGATTGGGAAATAAGTAAAAAGTAACTGAACTGGGATGCCCAGTGGTACCACTCCCCACCACTTCCTCTGGGATATAAGCATCATACAAGAAAATGGTTCACCCTCTCACTCCAGATTTCCAAGAGCCTAGAAGAATACCTGGATATAGCAAATGCTCAACAACTATTTGATGTGTCTACCACACACATATAGATTTTTCTGTTTTCAGCTAAGGTGATTGATTAGTCAAATTAGACTTAAATGTGATGTTTTGTCTTCTTTCCAGATGGCTTCAGTAGCCTGATTGGTTTAAGCAATTTATTCAAAGAGATACTGATTTAGGAAATGACAGGTATAACTCGATAATTCATTATCTTCTCACCTGGCTCTGGAAGTCCATCATGTATAAGGCATTCTTATTGCTGATTACATAGTATTCTGAAACACATAGTATTCAATTTCAATCTGGGAGAGTCTGGGGCTTTATTTCTAACCATAGTTCTTTCTGCCTTTCAGTAACTCACAAAAAAGATTAGTATCTGAGGTTTTGTAATAGCCTATAGATTTAGTTGGATCGGTTAGAAAAATAAAAATTTAATAATGGAAAGTAGAGAATGATACACTTCAAAAGTATTTTTGCATGATTTATTAGAAGGAAGTAGAAAATTGCTTAGCAAAAACTTTACCATTTTATTGAATCTTTTCATACTATAGATACAGAGTTTTACCTATGCAACCTGTATAGATACAGATTTTACATATACAAGAAAACTTACATAATGAGTAGGTCATGTTAATAAGGCAAATATATCAATTTTTGATATACAAAATTTGGTATCTCTGAATGCTGTGAAGTTTTCATATTTTTCTTTCTAACCAAATTTACTATATTGTAAAAATTTTATAAACTCTTGAGTATGTTTTCACCGTTTGCAACAGTATCCTTGGAAAATATAGACACATCATGTTATAATTTCCTATTTTATAATACAAGTGAAAATTTTCAAGTCAAATATTTTTATAATTTTCATAATTCTAATTATTTGTAAACTGTAGGTTTGGATGGACCAATGTTCAGTTCCCACAATAAGAGAGCCAATTCTGGTTCAGTTGAAAGTTTAAAAGTGGATCTATAGAAATGAAAAGTTATTCAATAAATTAGTGAAAAATATAATTATGGAAACCCTTTAGAAACTAACAAATGGAAGTTACCTTCTGATCTTCTCAGTTGTGTACTCTCAGTTTAAAGGAACTTCAGCGTTTAACTTATTTCTACATAATTTCTCTTGTCTTTTCAATACTTTCCATTAGTGTACAAAATCCTCCACTCCTCTTTTGATGATATTTAAAAGTCATATATATTGATTGAAAATTTAATAGTGACTCTATGATTGTGCTTGGTAGTTAAAGGGTTCCAAAGAGACAGTATTTTACATCTGACACACTGTTTTTAATGTTATTATCTATCACTTGAAAAACATCTTTTTGTCAAATGTATGTTTTTTTAGGAAAAAGATATCTGTTGTTTTATAGTCTTGTGACTTAACAGCGATAGCATCATTTCAATATAACCAATATTAATTTGGTAAATCGCAATACCTATTTCCAGGCAATTTTAATTAGATTTAGAGAAAATATTTACTGACTTAAATATTGGAAAGTGCTGACTAAGAGAGTCCAGTCCCAAAGGGGATATTTATCAGATAAGGGAGCTTGGGGAGGGAGCATGAAAAGTATAGATGGAAAGGACAGAAAAAGAACAAATAAAGAGAAAGTCAGTGCGTAGAAGTGATTTAACCTCAGAGATAAGCATATCTTGGAGGTAACTCATGAAGGGATCAGCCTTTCTTGGAAAAAATCACTTTTTTGACATATCCATCAGGAAAATCCAGGGTCAGGAGAACAACATTCAGGTGAGGGAACTATGGGACTGCCTAGTGATGAAGGTCAAGAGAGCTATGCATACTGCCAAGTCCTAAATGTGCCAACAATGAATGTTTGCTTCTTACTTCTGTATCTCAAGGGCCACATTTTTAATGATTATGTTTGAAAAAATATGCAAATACATAATCTCTGAAGTTTGAGTACTAACCTTGGAAGTATGTGTAAGGCGTAAAATTTGCTACTCAAAATCCAGTTATTGAGACATATCTGCTGACAAATGGGGGGCATTTGTCAGCAAATGGTTCTGCAACATGAAGATGAGCAAAATCATGGGGAGTCTGTTCGTCAGGGTCAGGAAACACCCATGAGAACAAGTATGAGATATGGGGCTGAGGGCACAGACAGCTCTGGGTTAATGCACAGGGAAGCATTCAAATGAGCCCACCATTGTGAAATTAAAACCAAGTAAATCACATCAAGTACTCCTTTCTGTAAGTTGTATACAGCAAATAAATCTATTGGTTGATGGAACAAATTACCCCTTGCTTCCTTTGGCAACCAGTGCTTAGGTGGCCTAATTCAAACAAAGCATTCTGATTTCTAAACCTGGAGTTTCATTGTACTTTCTGATAACTTGTGGGGTATATTTATTTGCTCAAATACCATAATTTTGAAAAAAATTAACAATCCTCTTATCTCTGATTTATGAATAACTTGATTTTCTGAAAGAAGTGCTGACATTCTTTTAAACCCTAATAAATTGATGCCTCCAGCAAGGCAAAAAGCCAATTCCATCAGATTCTAAAGAGTAGGTACAGTTTCCATGAACTAGAATAGATGAATAACAATACATTACAAACAAAACTATGAGGCAATTTTAAGAGGCTATGCATAAGCCTAGTCAGTAGCAAGAGGGATTTTTTAGGTTTTTAAATATGATTTTGATAAGATTTAAAATTATCTCACATGCATTTTGAAAAATGCATTGTATTATTAAATGCTACACTTTATTCTTGAAATTAGACATCACTTGTCACCAAAATTTTATTAAAGTATTTATATATAGGTAATTCAAAATTATATTCCCTTAACGATAATAGGGATGAAAAATAAATCCTTTATGCAAGAAGGCATCATTTTTCAAGATAATTAATTTTGGAGTTTACTTGTATTATTTTTACATTTCAATAAGTTGCATATTATTATCAGATCAGCAAAGTACCCAGATGGACCTGTGCTTGAGCATTGTGGAGCATGGAATACTGTGCATTTTTCCAATGGACTCCAATTATGGAAACACCTGTGCTGTATAAATTTGTGCTGACCCACTGTGAAATTATGTTGTGTTCAATAGGCCTTAAAATTTCTCATTTCTCACCTGTGGGTGAGGTGTTCTACTTGTTATCAACTATAATATGACATACTTATATTGAAGAAGAAAAACATAAGATATTATTTAAAATAGTTTATGTTGTTCAACTAACAATACAAACCTTTACTTAAATATGTTTTCTTTTAAACTTGCTAATTGCACATTTTGGATCTCATATAAATTTATGTTAAACTCTCTAAAAAGGCAGTTATTTCCACTGTCATGGGATTATGTAATTTATTTATTATATATATATATATTTATTGTTATTTATATCTTTTACATTTTGTATTCCCCTTGGGTAACCCACCACCAATTCACCCGTCATCCATCTCCGTGGTCCCTTGTGTTCTTTTCTACTCCATTTTGGCCATAATTTATGCCATTATCCTCCCCTGCCCATGCCCTCCTCACCCCCCCCCCCGCCCCGCCCCGAGTGTCTCTCTCCTATTTGGTTTACTTATAGTCCTGTTATAAGTGAAACCATTCGATATTTTTCTCTTTATTTCGGGCTTATTTCACTGAGTATGATCCCCTCTAATTCCATCCATGTCATGGGATTATAAATTGTATCTTCATTTAGAAGTAATAAAGGTTAGATGTCAAAGAACTTCAGATATTTTTGATTCACATTTGTGTTTGAAAGAGGGAAAGTAAATTGTGTCAATGTAACTAATGCAACTTGCATGAATGCAACAAAAAGTTTGAGTTAAAATAGTCTATCATCATGGTATTTGATCTTCAATTGGAAAACACTGACCTGAAATTAATACATTTGCAAGCACAATGGGGCTAAATCGACTTCCTCATTTTTTATCCTGATATTTGGAACCAAGTTGTCATACATAAAATTTTGAGATTGTGTAAGAATGGAACATTGCACCATTCATAATTAAAATGTAAAGAGCTTTCCTTTCAGCCTTAATATGAAAACCTATGTCAGTGGTATTTATAACAGAACTGCAATGAGAAGAAATGATGCAGTATTTAATTAGGAGGTAAATGTACCAAGTGCTTTTGTGTACGAGATCATCTCTATAACATACCTGTCAACTTTAACCCTTAGTCCCTTTCAGAAGCACATTCTTTTGGCTCTAGTTTCTTATCTCAAATGAAAGAGTATTCTGGAGAAATACTTTGTTGATTAGGAGACCTACTCAGGCTTGGCTTAGAAATGTAATTAGAAGTTCTGATATTTTATACTTATTTTCTCCAAGTTGGGATTATTTTATTCCTGAATTTTATGCACCCACAAATAATAAGCCACATGCTGCACTCTGCCTGGCTGTACAGATCTCACACACCTACTCACTACGACAAACATAAATCAATGTGAAATGGACAGACTATAACTTATATTCAATTTATTACGATGGACACATTTATTGGGATAGGATTTTTACAGTCTCATAATATTCTGAGAAGCTCACCATAAACTATTAACGAGAGAGGAACACTATTAATAATGAACATCCCAGAGCAGTTATTTTCAGAAAGTTTTTGACCCTGAGAATGAAATTTGTTGAGATGGGCTTGCAATAATAAACATATACCTTAATCTGCTAAAATATCTGAAATGTATCAACCTGATACCATCATTTCAGAAACATAAATTATATTAAGAATTTTATAAATTATGAAGGCTTTTAAATATTGATAACTTTGTAGTATAAAATATTTATTTTCATTACTATTTTGAGCATGTTAACCCATTCCTTATCTTTAGTCATCATTCCAGAGCAATTTGATGCTTTAAAAATAGTCTTATTTTTATTAACATTTTATTAACTCATTTTACTTAATTTAGGATACATTGTTTAAATGATTTTTAGAGGATCAGCTCTTAATTACTATTTTTTTCAGAACTGTTTCTTTTTTAAAATATTGTCCACATCAGTTAAGCGTAGTATCACTGAAGTATCACATGCTTTTGCAACCTTAATAAAAGTGACTTAATTAACTTGTCAGGCTTTATCAACTTCTGAGTAAATAGATAAGTCCCATTTCAGTGGCTGGGTCTTTTTTTTTTTTTTTCTCCTTTTTCATTTTGCTTATGCTTGTTCTGGCTGCCTAAATTACACTCATCTTTAAAGACCTCTTCATTGATTTATCACCAAAGAACCATGCTGACGTTGCCTCTTCTCATAAACTAGAACTACACCGGTGTGGGGGAGCCCACACAGCCCTTCATAAAATAACCTAGGATGAAATTTCAAGATTCCTGCCACAACTTATTCATTTGAATGATATGAAATCAATATTTGTTTTCACTTATGAAGAATATATAATTTGTGGCCCATCTAACTGCTTATTCATCTCCCTTTTTGTTTATGATTGAGCACCAGAATAAAGCATCTTATTCTGACCTTCCATAATCAGAACAATCCACCTGAAGTCTAATAACTAACCAAGCATGAACCAAGCAGAAAGTCTCGGTGCTTAATAAAACAAACAAACAAAAAATTAGAATCTGTAGGTAGAGGTAAAAATGCAGTATATGTATTTATTTCACCTTTTTAAAATTTAAAGATAAGTATATTTGTGTGTACTTTACTCATATATTTACAACTTTTCATGAAAATCATTTAAAGTAAGAAATGGAAGTTTGCCTCTACATGTCCAACTCCAGCTCTTAGTCACTTGCAGTATATATTGTCCAGACGTTTTCCTCCTTGAGTTCATATAAGCTGGGCTACACATACCTGCGTCCCCTGACAGATACATATTTCATAAAAATAGGGTCAAGAAAAGAACATGCTTATGTGACTTCATTCCTTAGTATTAAAACAGACAACCTAAGGTAACCAAAACTCCCAATCAACTAATAATTACAGAGAAGCAGCAGGAAACTGGTGGGGGCCAGGAACTCTCCTGATATTACATGATAATAATACACTGGAACCTAAGAGAGTTTGGAAATCCATTCAGGACTTTTTCTCCAAGTCTCACTGCAGCTCTCCTAAGCCAAATCTATTGAAATCCCTCATTTATAGTTACCTACTACTACTATAACAAATTATTTCAAATTTTGTGGCTTAAAACAGCACAAATCTATCCTCTTATCTGACTACAGGTTAAAAGTCTGAAATGGCTCTCACTGGAAAAATATCACAGTGTCAGTAGAGCTGTGTTCCTTCTGGAAGATGTAGAGAGCATCCATTTTCTTTTCCAGCTATCCCACGTTCCTTGACTGGTGGTTCTTTCCTCCATTTGAAAACCTACAACATAGCACCTTCAAATATTTCGCTGATTCTTTTGTCTCCTTTCATTCATAAGGACCTGTATAATTCAAGCAGATATCTGTGAGATATTCCAACACTGTTTCAAATAGCTTTATGTAGCTCTCGTAAACTAAAATAAGGGAGGTATTGATGTAAGGATATGATCAGGCTTTAAGCAGAATATGCCAATTGTCTTATCAGAAATTGTATTCCCTAATATATAAATTTGACTGATGTACTATCAAATTGTTATAGAGTGTTGATTTTGTATCACTCAATATTGATTTTCATTATTCTCTAAATTGTACCATTTTCAGTCTTACATTTAGGGCAGAAATTTATTTCAAGGTAGTTTGTACTTGTTGGATAGAATTATTAATTAAAATAATAATAAAAGTGTGAGATTAAACAGCTAGTATATGCTGTCTGCCAGCCAACAGTCAAGTGAAAGTACTTTTGCAGGTATGTTATCTTGTAGAATTAAATTCATGCCTCAGCCAGACCAGATGAGTCTGGGTTCCCTCAAGGAACTTCAGTTTAATTGGAGTAAAAGCAGATGATCAAATGAAAAGTTAGTCAATAAAAGCAATTCTAAAAAGTATAAATTACACTGATGAAGAACATAAAATAGACTAAAATGCTAGAGTATTCTTGGGGTTACTTGGACTAGGGTGATGAGGGAAAGTCTCTGGGAAAAGACAACTGGAACTAAATTTCAGAAATAGGTTTTTGTCCACCTCTATGTCATTGAAAAGTAGTAATATAAGTGGATTGTGGAAATCTACTACCAATAAACAGTATGGTACTCTGCAGGGCCAGAGCCTTCTAAAGTTGGATATTTCAAATTCAATATGAGTATGATGGATAATTTCTCTCTATATATATTTCCAAAAAGTGTTGCATCTGTATAGTAACCTTTATTTAAAAAAATATTTATTTTTCTCTATTTACGCATACAAGAACTGGGTTGGAGAGCAGAGAGGCAGATGTAGAGCAGAGTGAGAGGATTCGCCAGAGACAGAGTGGGGAACAGAACAGGCAGATTGACTGAAATATACTACTGAGGAGAGCAGCAGATGAGACAGGAGAGGTGTGCTGTGCCATGTGGATCAGCTCCCTAGCTGGAATTGAACTCATGCCCCAGTAGCTGGTGGTAGCTTGATAGTGCTGAGCCTTTAACCCCTGCTCCAACAGGGAGACCCTGTATAATAACTTTTAGAGTAATCAGCATTGAGCAAGTTTTATTTAATTATGCTTCTGCCCCTTACTCTAGAATTGCATTCCTGAAGGGCAGGTGTAGCAGGCACTGTAGTTTCTACAGTTTATGATGTCTGTTCCTCCTCGAAGGTTCCATTTTGGAATTTTTTTATTAAGTGTTGACATTCACAGGTATTTCTTAATTTCAAAATTATTTTATTCTACAGTCTGAAGTTGCTTAGAATCTGTATTGTGTTAGCCAGGTTGGATAAAACAAATATATAATAGATGTACCATCAAAAATATCATTTACATGATAGAAAATGAACCTTGTACTTTAAATGACTTTATGTGTGGTAAGCACAGAAAGAAGCACACATTTCCTTAGCATTCTGTTTTCAAAACCAGAAGCAGTTGGAAAATCTGCCACAGACTTTATTTTTCAGATTTCCCATTTGAGCGCATCACAATGGATAAAGGAGGAGCAAACAGTCTGACATGCTATTTATCCAGCTATAAAATTATCATAATTAGAGAAAGTGAGATATTTTCGTATTTAAAAGAGCTTATTAGTTCTTTGAATAATATTTATAAACAAATATTTGCATTTAAAATATATATAATTATATGAAGCATAATCGAAGAAACTAGTTTTAGGATTGTAAATTAATGGTTATTTATAGTTGCCATGAAATTGATAGGGATTTTAGATATTAAAAAAAAAGTGTCTGTTTATATATGAGTCATATTCACTCCCTTGGGGGCATGAGAGGTATTTAAGGCTTCTCACAGATGTTCCAAATCAATTTATGTAGAGTGTGAAGAACTGGTGACATATATATGAACTATATGAAAGGTGAATCCATTTTTATACCTTAAAAATGAGTCAATGAACATTACTATTAAAGAGTATAAAAGATGTTCTACATTTGCCTATGGCCACTGAGCTGTAAATATACAGAAGTGATGAATGTCTATCACTGTTGATTTTAGTTTTTTAATAAAGATAATATCTTCATTAAGTATCCTCATAAGTATCCAAAATCTTGATATTAAAGCAAACCACAAGTTCTTGAATATAAAACTTTTAGAATTAAGTTTATGAATTTTCTTATTTTTAAGTATAAATTTTTAAATTAATATATTCATATTTTAGAGCAGGTTTCCTGTTACACAGGAAAATTGAGCAGAAAGAACAGAGTTCTATATACTCCCAGTCTCTATCTTAAACACAGTTTCCACTATTACTAACATCCTGTCAACATGTGCATTTGTTATAATTAAAGTACCAATATTGATAAAATATTATTAGCTATAGTATACACTTTACACGAAGTTTGCTCTTTATGCTGTACATACATGGGCTTTCACAAGGGATAATTAATCTTCTATGTCTATTTTTAGCATCATAGGACAGTTCCACTACTAAAAACTGCTTGTGTTCCAACTATCTAACCCTCCCTCCTCTGAACTCCTAGCAACCACTGTTCTTCATTCTGTGACAATATTTTTGCCTTGTCAAGGAAGTTAAAATAGTCTGAATCATGTAGATTGGTTTCTTTAGCTTAGTATTATTATGCATTTAAGATTTCACATGTCTCTGTGGATGGATTTTTTTCTTACTGCTGAATGTTATTCCATTGTATGGTTGTACACTTGTTTGTCTACCCATTCACCTGTTGAAAGATATCTTGGTTGCTTCCTATTTTTGACATTGCTGAATAAAATTGCTATACACATTCACATGTAGAATTATGTTTACCATAAATTTTCAACTCATTTGGATAGATATTAAGTTGTGTAATTGATGGATTATATGGCAAGGCTCTATTTAGTTTTGTAAAAAACTGTTGTACTGTTTTCCAAAATGATGGTACAACTTTGCATTTCCAAAAGACATAAATGAAATTTCCTGTTGTTCCACACCCTTACTAGCATTTAGCACTGTGTCTACTTTAGATTCCACTTTATAATTTGAGCGATAGCTGTGTCATGGTATCTCACTGCTGTCTGATTTACAGTTCCCAAATGATGATAAATGTTCACATTGGCTATCTGTGTATTTTTTGTGAGGTGTGTGTTATCTTTTCCCACCTTATTTTATTGAGATATAATTGCCTTATGTTAGTTTCAGGTGTACAGCCTCATGATTGTATATCTGTATATTTTGTGAAATGATTGCCACAATAAATATGGTTCACATCCATTACTGCACATATTTCTTTTCCCCATGTTTAAATTGGGTTGTTTTCTTGCTGTTCAGTTTTGAATGTTATTTATATTTTGGGGTATAAGACCTCTATCATATATCAAATACAGATTTTGAAATTTTTTCTCCCATTATGTAGATTGTGTTTTCATTTTCTTATGAGTAGTTTTATAATGCAGAGTTTGAGAGTTTAATAAAGTTCAAAATATCAGTTTTATTTCTTCCATAAATTATGCATTCTGTGTTGTACCTAAAAGCCATCAAATTTTACTTAGATTTTCTCTAGTGGTATCCTCTAGAAATCATATAATTTTATCTGATGCTTATAGGGATATGTTGTATTCTGAATTAACTATGTCTGGTTTTAGTTTTTGGTATGTGAATGTACAGTTGTCCCAAGACTAGTTGTTGAAAAGAATATTTTTCATTGATTAATTCATTATACTTGTGTGGGTCTATTTCTGGGCTCTCTATTCTGTTCCATTGGTATATTTTATTATTCTTTTTGCCAGTATTAGGTTGTTGTGGAGTCTTGAAATCGGTCAGTGTTAGTCTCTTGACTTTGTTCTTTAATTAATGTTGACTGAGTTTTTTGCAAATAAGCACTGTTTTCACTGAATCCCACAAATATTGATTAGCTGTACTCTCATTTACACTTAATCCAAACTATTTTTAAATTTCTCTTGAGAATTCTTCTGTTATGCATGTTATTCAGAAGGGTGTTATGTTATTTTGTGATTTTCAAGTTATCTTTGTCATTAGTTTCTTGTTTAATTCTATTATGTTCTATGAACCTATGTTGTATGATTATTTCTTCTTTCCTCTTCCACCTCCACCTCGCCCTCCTCCTCCTTTTTCTTCTATATTCTAGCATATTATAATGGAAATTACTTTAAAAAATCTTGGCAGCCATTTCTCCGCCCACCTGTGCCTATGCAGGTGCTTTCCTTTACCAACTCTGTCACTCTGCAGGGCAGCGGCCTGCCTGTCTGCCAGTGACCTGCACCATGCAGGCCTCTCTCTTAGCAAACCTGCCCCCTCAGTGGGGCAGCTCATTTTGCCCACTTGTGCCTGTACAAGTGTCTTATACTTCTTTTCCTAATAAACCTGTTCTTTAAGTATAAAACAAAACAAAAAATTCAAGCTACCCAAACCTAAATGCAAGCATATACATAGAACCAGGTATATATTCTGAAGGCCTCAAAAAGATTGATTTTACATGCCTTTCTGTGGTTTATAGAGTTACATAAGAGTAATGCAGAGTGTCTAAATAGTTTAGAGTTTGGACTATCACTATTGCTTAAGCGTGAAAGATCTTAAGATAGCACTGGCTTTGATTCTTCATTGTGTTTGCTTACACAGAAAGTTGTAAAACTGAAATTATTTTTCATCCAAGTCACTCCTCAAATACAAAGAACTGATAATAATAAATAAGAACATACTTTTGTTCTCTACATAGAGTACATAGTTTCTAAACATACAATGATTGTGTAACACAAGAACATACGAAGCTGAGTCCAAGGTTTTACTTTTGTCCAGTTACTAAAAATAATCTGGATGAAAATAAATCCCAGTTTGGAGAAAAAGGAAGTTAACATGAAATTTATTTAGACAGATTGCTAGATGAGTGCAGTTGAAAAATTGTGCAATTACATCCCTAATTGAGTATGTTTTTATAAAACATAAGTCATGGGTCAAATGTAAGCATTTGTTTTTATTTTGCAAAATGATCATGTCCAGTACACTATATAAAACTAACCTAACTAAGATTAATGTACAATCCTAATTCGGTTTGATTGGGACTTCCTGCTGGCATTTGTATTGGTTTAAATGCACTAGAAAGTGACCATCTATTATTTTTATTAGATGATTGGATTAATCACATTTTAAAATGCTAATAATCAATGTGAGTTTAACAAAAATTATTGTTAAAATGAAGGCATATGCTTAAACCTAAATTTTACATTTGCTTTTTAATTTACATCAGAATCATCATTATATCAAAATTCTGTGACTAGATGAATAAAAATGGTAAAATATTTAATAATTCTATACTTATCAAATTTACTGTTGAGGCATTTTTAATAGCAAGATGTGAAAATAATATGAAAATAATTAATGGCAGTGTGGGGTGATGTAAAGAACTTCCAACTAGTCGGCTTCTTTCTGTTCTCATTTCTGTATTAACCCATTAAGTGACTTCTCACCAGCCATCTTCATTTTACTCCCCGAATGGCTGTTTCTTTCTCTTTAAATTGAGCTAGAGAGGTAAGGTCTTTAAATTATCATTTGATTGAAAGGATGAGTTTATAATATTGATAATGAATCCAGTTGGACTCAATGACCACAAGTAGAAATTTTAAACATGAATTTTTCACAAGTGCTTGAAATATAATTTGAATTGAGATTTATCAGAGACTAAGGCATCCAGTTGTCATTACTTCCTGTTCTGGGTGCTGAACAGATCTAAAAATCTCAAAAGTTTATTTCAATTAAGAAAACTCATTTGCAGTAGTTTTGGAAGTGATGTTTTCTTAAGATTACAAATAGATAAATAGTCAGACATTTCTTGACATGCTTTAAGTTTTGTTTGATTTCATAAGACTCATTAAACAATGGAAAACTTTATCCCATTTATTTCAAAAACTTTACTGGTGATACTATATACCCATTGTTATCACATCTATTTCACATACCAGCAGGGTTATGCCTTGTGGGGGATTCAATTTTATATGAGTATCTACAGTCATAATAAAAATGTCAATTACTAATATCCAATGAACATCAGTCCTGTGTTGAACACTGTCCTAAGTTCCATTTGATGATTCACTAATGCTTTAAATATCCCTGGGAATTGAGTATTTTTCCCATTTTACTGAGGAGGAAACAGAGTTAGAGAACTTAATTAACTTTCCCAAAATTATCCTTGTTATAAAAAAGTTAGGCTTTGAATTCATTTAGACTGGTTTTAGAGTCCATAATCCTAGGCATTATAATTCATTCTTTCTGTGTCTATATGCGATCTAAATACTCTTGATACCAAAATATTTTCTGAAAAATTGATATAAACTTTATTTAGGTAGTTACTATAACACTAGAAAGAGGTTCTTTAATTGTAGCCTGAATAACAGTGACAAAAACTTCCTTGAAATGTATGGCACCCACTCACACTGAAGAATAACATTATCGTAAATAATTCTGACACAAAATTGTATAGATGCTAAGCTGCAATTTACAGCCATTGCTTTCTTGAGGTTCATGTTCAATCCTTTTTCTGTAAAACATTGTTGACAGTCTTTGCTAAATGTACCCAAGTGAGATATTCCAGTCTTTACTATTTTAGAAATTTATTGTAACTTTTGCTAATTTTAGAATTCACTGATATTTTTGCACAATTTGATCACTATTTCTTTGCCAGGATAATTACTCTCAAAATGGTCACTTTCTCATGTTGCTGTTTTTACTATAATTATGTAGAATCCAAATTTAGCACAGAGCATGGCAATAGTAGATTTTCTCATTTATTAAGCTTCAGATTCTTCTCTCCACAATTGCTTCATGTTTTTACATGAAATACCATCTTTATAACTATATGCCTGGAACTTTATTTAATCCTAACTTAAATTTTCTCAAAACTGAAGGACTTCCTGTTATTCCTGATACACATTTTGCAAATACCAGTCATAGTCACTCATTTAATAGTCTCCTTCCTCTTTATGGTTTTTCTACAACTCTCCCCAAATTGCTTTACGGTAATATAAACATTTTAAAATGTTCATATTTTAATATTCATATTACACATATTCATAAAATAAATATTGCGTACCTAAAATAAGCTAAACCTTTTGAAGTTGAGTATGCCTTAACAAAGATTACATGACTCAAAAACGACTAGGGTTCCTTTCCTACCTAGTTTAATCAATATTTTTCTTTCCTGTGATACTTAGCTATATCATCCCTCGTATGTATGGGTTGCAATTTAATTGCAGAGACTTGTTGGTGGACATAAAGTAAGATCTAGTTAATTATTCATTGAATGTTAAAAATGGGTTTCCTGAGAAAGTGCGTATTTTTAACAGAAGTATATTCTAACAATGTATTCAAGAGTATTGAACATGTATTGGCATATGAAGCACCTCACAGGAAATATATTTTAATTGTTTAATATAAAATAATTATTTTAAAACTTTTCCATGGAGATGTATTGCTTTTTTGTATGGCCTGATATTCAGGGATCTGTGGAACTGGGGTACCTTCTTCCCTGACCTACACACTATTTTCTCAAGCTGGGATCTGTGTCTTGATATGTTTTGCAGACTTCAGTATCAATAAGATCACTGTGATCTGTGAGAAAGCACATATAAGCATTTAAATACATACCAAAATAAATTAAACTTTCTGGGAAAGGAATATGAATATGATGAGAATTGAAGAATAAAAAAATATCAAACATTCCAATCCTTGTTGCTGTTCCGACAACTTAGGACATTTTTGGTTTGGGCTACCCTCTAAAAAAATACAAATATAGTTTAGCTGGTAGTGTATGCTGCCTTGATGTATTAGAAGACTCTGAAAAGCAACAACAACAATGAAGCACAATGTAAATATCTGTTGTGTAGTCCTTGAAATAAACAGCATTGATAAGGCTTACCTATAAAATATTACCTTCTTACTTTGCCAGTGACAATTTTGCTTTTGATTCAGAGATATTTGCTCCTGGAAAATGCCTTCTTAGGAGCCATCAGAATATGGTAACATGTGGTCCCTTTCCCACTGTGGAGAATCAATAGATTTTGCATAATATTATGCTTTCACATATCAAGAAGAAGATATTGAAGGAAAAATACTATAAGATAAAAGGAATTATACTACATCATTGAGTAGTTCTATTTAATAGGAAACCCAATGCAAGGAGAAAGTGAAAGATATAGACATAGATAAGGGTAGAGAAAGCCATAAAAATAATGATAATACATCTATATTTACATGTCTTCATAAAGACTTCTGGGGAAGTGTAACATCTTTCCTCCCCAACAAATTCTGACTTAAGGACATCTTTGCATTATTAATTACCCTTTCACTCCATCCCTTATCCTCCTCCATTTGCGACTCTGAGACATGGAAATAAAAATGTAAGAAGTCTAATAAGGTAATGACAATTATAAATGAACAGAGGCAAAATGAATGGAGGAGAGCTTAAAAAGGAAATGCTATGAAAGCAGCATAATTTTGTTAAGAAATAGTATATAGACTTTATGAAGCCAAGGGATCTTTCTTTAGATAGTAATTTCCCTTCCATTTTTATATTTAAAAAGAAGCAAAAGTAATTCCATGAGCCTGGAGTAGTAGCTAAAGATGACTATAGTGTAAATATTCCATCCTATATTCACTGATATATTTATTTAACTTTTAAATATAAACAAGTCATGCAACAGACAATATAACTTGTACCTAGTGACCTAATGTACCAAGTGACTGTTTTAAAATAAAATGTCTTTGATCACTCAGTGATTAGAAACACGAGATTAAAGGGGAAACTATTTGTAGTCTCAATTTCCAGAGTCACTGTCAGTTGTTTGCATAAAATGTATAAATTTAGGAAAAAGACAAATCATTTCTGAAAGTCCACTCATTCAAAATGTGGAGAGTCTCATGACAGAGAAGACAAAGAGATCAAACTGAATACAACTCAGTTTGAGAGAGTTCAATGATGTTACTAACAATGAAAAGATGCAAAGTTGTTACTGTATGACATTTATTCTAACCTGAAATACTGGAATTACTTTATGGCAAGTTTCATTCTGACAATTATAAAGACTACTTTAACAAGAGCTCTTATCTTTTTTCCTCTAATGTTAAAAGTATGAAGTCATGTTTGATTTAGGGCAATAAGACCATATGCTTATTAGCTTTCATTTGGAATTAAGTTTCAGATAGTTTAAAAAATTTTTTTCTAGCTTTTCTTATGGCAAATTTAATTGCCACACATTTTGTCATTAAATAGAATTGCTTTCTGCATTCATAAATGATGTTTTCACCAAAACATGTATTATGCAAATGGAAATCATAATAACTCACATTTATTGAGTGTTTATTTTATGCCAGACACTGTTATAAATCATTTATGAAAATGTGGAATACATTAATTAGCTTAATGTATTATATGCACCCTGATGTTAAACCCATTTTGCAGATAATGAAACTGGCCAAAAATAATTATTCAAGAGTAGGTAGAAAACTAAATGGAGATTATGTTTTAGACACCAGGGTCTACAGTGACAGAATACATAATGATCCACGCAACATAAATTTTCAATTAAATAATTAATGAGGATGTTATATGTTGTTCACATAACGCAGTTCCTTAATCTCTGTGTCTGTATCATCTTATTATACATTTAGAGTTAAGTTACATCAATAAAATTGGTCTATACTTTATTCTTGGTAACCACTAGTTATCAGTAATACAGACAATATTTTGTGATTCTTAGCTAAAGAATCACACTACTTCAGGAAATCTTCCAAAATGCCCAAGGAAGTCATGTCCTTCACTTCAAATGTCTTGTCCTGAGTTTTCCTGTTAGAGTTTAGAGAAGGGTTTAGAGAAAAATCTTTATTTTGCTTTCATAACTTTCCTCTGTACTGTATCAGAAGTCTAGTTTGTGATATTCAGATGAGGTCTCTTAAAATTCCTCTATCTCAGAGATAAACCAAATGGTTGACAGGATGGTGAGCTCACCAGAGGCTTTAGAAGAATAGTTATGTTAAAATGTATGGAAGGGCAGTATTTCCTTGAAAGGTGCCACATGCATGTGAGAATACTGGAAAATCTCAATGAATGTTTGTTTTGATAAAGTGAAAAATATTCTATAGTTTTGCATCATTTCCCTTTACAGGAGATAGAATGCAGCATGACGACTGGATTACTTAGAACATCTGAACTACATAAGTCTACGAAGATGCAGAAAAGTTGCTGATTTTCTTTTACTCTAAAATATCAGCAGATGTAGACCTCTACTTTGTCATAGTGCCACATTTTAAATGAAAAATATCACTAATGTTTTCTTGTAAGTTGATACTTTTAAAAATGCATTAAAAATGAAAAGTGCTTTTGCTAGTTTTTTTTTTTTACTTTTAATGCTTATGATAAAAAAGAAATATAACATATTAAGATAAAATTCAGAAGTGATATATTCTTTTCTGGACGATGTTCTATCCTGCTGGACTTTTAAAAATTACATTATAATCATTTTCATGTGAAATAACTCTAAGCCAGCAAGAGTAGGTGAGAGAATTCATAAGAATTTTCTTCTTATTTTTCTTTATTTTTCTTTTTTGACCTTGAATAAATCACTTTGATTTTCCTAGATGTTAAAATAAAAAAAAATGACCCTCATTATAGGCATTATAGGGTCATATTAGGGTCATATTATAGGGTCATATTAGGCTTTTGGGGGATGTTTATTACAATAAAGAAGTAGAATTTCTCTGATCCTAAGTAGCATAGATGATTGGATCAAGAAGATGTGGTACATATACACAATGGAATACTATTCAGCACTCAAAGAAGATAAACACATGCAATTTGCAGTGATATGGATGGAATTAGAGGGGATCATACTCAGTGAAACAAGCCAGAAACAAAGAGAAAAATATCAAATGGTTTCACTTATAACAGGACTATAGGGAAACCAAATAGGAGAGAGACACTTGGGGGATGGAGGGTGAGGGGAGGGGGACAATAAGGGCACAAAATGGAGTAGAAAAAGGACACAAAGGACCATGGAGATGGATCACGGGTGAACTGGTGGTGGGTTACCCAAGGGGAATACAAAATGTAAAAGATAAAAATAACAATAAAAATAAATATTAAAAAAAAGCATTTGTTGGATACTATGTAAATATTAAAAATTGGTTTAAAGGGGTACTTTGTGAATGAAGTACCTGTCTGAATAATTGTTAACTTCTGTAGATTCTACCAAAGTGCCTTTAACATATTTAACATAGCATTCCAATAAATATGCTTTAAATCATTAGATCATGAAAATAAACCTGGTGTATGGACTGTGAATAGAGTGTATAAATTCAGAATGACTTTAAGATATAAAACTGCAAGACATTATCAATTTGAAATTACCAGTTAGTCACCTACTATTTTAGAGAGAACTTGTTACTTAAAATGTGTGTATCTCATTCTATTCCATGTCTTATTCCGTGAATGAGCACAAAGTTCTCAGAGGAATATTATTGTTACTTTCTGTTTTCCTTTTGAATACATTTTATTATGAGAGTTCAGAGTCATAGAAAAGTTGCACTGATAGCACAAAGATTCCTATGTATCTCATACTGAGTTTCCACTATCATTTCCTTTCATTAATATGGTACATTTGTTACAATTTAGAACCAATATCAATACACTATTTTAATAGTCCACACATTGTTTAGCTTCCTTGGTTTTTACTAATGTTCTTTTTCTGCTTCAGTATCTTATCAAGAGCACCACAATACACTGAGTTGTTTTATTTTCTTAGGCTCCTCTTGACTGAGACAATTTTTTAGACTTGCATATTTAGAGAATCTTGAGTGAGGAAGTGCTTCCTATGCTTATATTTTTCTGGAAAACATCATGGAGAATTTGGTATCATTTCTTCCTTAAACATTTGGTAGAATTTTCTTATTATATGATTGTCTCCTTTTATTTTTGAAAGTTATTAGTTACTGATTTTATTTCCTTAGTAAGTATCAGTTTATTCATATTATCTTTTTATTGTGATCTGTTAGTTTGTATCTTTCAAAAATTGGTCAGTTTCATGTAAACTATAAAATTTATAGGTAAATAGTTCTTCATAATATTCTTTTATTATCTCTTTAGCATCTGTGGAATCAATGAGGATCCTTCTTTCATTACTAATAGTGCTCTACTTTTTATCTTTTCTCATTTTTTCCTTAGGCTAAACTTTTGTCAATTTCATTGAGCTTTTCAAAGAATTGAGTTTGGTTTTGGTTATAGTCTATTGTTTTTCTGTATTTAATCAAATTGAGGTCTCTATTTTTCATATTTATTTTTGCTTAATTCAGATTTAATTTATTTTTTCACTAGCTCCTATGTGAGACCTCAAAGTATTGACTTTTAGTTCTGTTTTCATTACTGATGTATTTATTTTGTCCTTTAAATTTCCCTGTAGACACCACTTTTGTGGCATCCCATCAATTCTGATAAAAGTATTTTATTATAATTTAGTTAAGATAAATTTTAAATTTCTCTCAAAACTTACTCTTAGTTGTTTAATCTCTAAATATTTGGTAAGCTCCAATTATCTTTAGTTACTGATTTTAAGTTTACTTTCATTGTGGCATAAAAAATTATTTGTACTTTTTTTTTGAGTGATATATAGTTTATTTTAGGCTTACAATGTGATAGATCTTGGGTAAATGTTCCACATGATGTTGGGAACACCATGAATTATTTTGGTTTTTAATGGAATATTCTATAAATATCATTTAGATTAAGGTGATGGATGTGCTGTTTAGGTCAATTCTAGTCTTCTGATTATATGCCTTTTCTACTTATCAATAACTTATCACAATGGAATACTGAAGTCTCTAACTATAGTAGTGGAGTTGTCTATTTCTTCTATCAGTTCTAGTCTTACATAATTTGGTGCTTCATTTTTAGGTACACAAAGAGTAAAATTATTATATCTTCTTGGAAATTGACTCATTATCACTATGTAATAGTTACCTTCCTCCCTGATGAAGTTCCTGAATCTGCAATCCTTCTCTGAAATTAATCTACTTCTTTTGATCAGTATCTCTTAGAGAGTGGTCAGTTGTTTCTACCACAAAAAGTCTCCTTCAAATGGAATTCCTAGTCTTGAGTATTACATCAATAGAAATACTTATGACTATCTCACTGGAAATTTCACTCTTGGTAGAGTTAGAAAATGCAAAATATCTCATAAGGAGTAAACAACAACCATACAGTTTATAAGTTTCTCCTAAGAAGGGAATGGAATAAAAAGGAAGAACAACGATAAGAAAGGCATCTATTTTTGTTATTGTTTTCATTGTCACTTAATACAACCTTTAAGCTCTCTCTCCTATAAAGTACAGCAGAATACATTAGAAATAAGTGACACAGATTAAGAAAAACTGTTTATAATACACGCAGTGTTTTTAAGATTTTCTTTCTGTTTTATGGAAATTCATGTAAAAATCATATGTATTTTCCAAGATAACCAGTGCTAATAAAGCTTTGGACCAAATGCAGGTAATTATATTTTCTATATTCCCCAATATCAGAGCAATAAGAAATGTTCCAAAATTATAAGGAATTATAAAGACTGAATTTAATTTGGTACTGAAACTGAACTGCCTTTTCTCAGGACATTTTTAAGAGGGTCTCACTTTGACTCTAGATCACCAACATTAGTATCTTTAATCAGTGTTATTACTGCTGCAAATAAATAGTTAGAAAAACTTAGGGCAAAAGTTCCAAGTATTTCACAATATTTTATTGTAACTTTTATATCAAATATCTTGATTCATTTGAAGTTGCAAAAATAGTACAGAGCTTTCTTTAATATGGAATTATAATTAGATACTGTTGTTGGTTTTGATAGACTTTTATAAATACCAGAATGTATGCTTACCTGAGTCCATGAAAAATAATTATTGAATATTCTATGAGTGCGTATACCCATTGTGGTACAGTAGAAATCCTGAAAAATAAGGCAAGATAGATAATTCTCATGGTCTTATGAAAATAGATTCAATATCTTATTGTAGGGGCAGCTGAGGAGTTCCTTCGTACTTCTTTTTCTTTTCCCTTACTGAATGAGAGCTCTCATCTGAAATCTCCATAAAACAACCTTTGAAAAGAGTCTGGTCAGTGACCTCTGGGAATTTTATGCTGTTGCTTGAGAATATTGCTGCCACATCTATATTTAGCTTCATAGAACATGAAAGTCCATTTAATCTATTAAAAAAATTCCAGGTTCCCCTGCCCCCCCCCCGAAAGTTAGCTCTTATCTAGTAATATATTTCTGTTAACTTTGTTTTTTTTTATTTTTGCCTAATATTTCATTAAAAATGATTTTATCAAAATTAGTTATTGATAGAATCATAAGGGTACTTCTTTACTACTTTTTTTTAATCTCAATTACCTGTAATTCCATATAGTTAAAAGAATTAAAACTAGAAACATGAGTGAGAAAGTGGGTTTCTAATTGGAAAAAATTCCAATTTTTTGCCTTTATCATTAAAAAATCACCACAAATTTAAGCGATTATTGGTATTATTTTTTTAATCACCTTAATAATATTCTCCCAATACATTTATGATTATTGGTAAATGTTGCTCTGTGTGGGTCACTCTGATGCCATGTTACAAAATCTATAATTTGAAAATCAGCTCTATAGGTAATAGCGTTTCTGACAAATTAATAATGTGATGCTTTGCACAGCCCATGAGATTTTTCATTACATATTCCCCAACTGTTATTTATAATACGATGACAACTCATAATTTGTCAAGAAGTAAAGAACAGCAGGAGTAGCTCTCAGAGATAAACAGAAATGATTCTGTAGCATAAGGGGTGGGTAATGGTCATCTTGAAAATTCACAAGTCATCATTTCTTGTTTCCTTGCTTCCACATGTTTTAGTTCTCTCTTGTGCATTGACTAGACCAAAGGTCAGAATATAGGTATTACTGAAAAATACTTTTCATGTGTTGGTATAACTGCCAAAATCTTTTGGTGGGCTTTCAAAGTTATCACTCTCCAACATAACTTCAAGAAACAATCAACCCAAATACAAACTTGCAATTGGTCAGTTGCCCAAAACAGTGATTTATGTCAAGTAATAGTTAACACTTTATGTGCTGGCCATTTTCTGTGCCACCACATGAATGGTATAAGCTTTCAATAAAACACACACAACTCCTGAACTACTGGATATTAAAAAAAATGTAATATCTCTCATAAAACACCTTATACTTTCACCAAAACAATGTGTAAAGCTTCTAGACTGAGTACGATCAAAGAAATAGCTCCTAATAGTTCCAAATAATCCACTGTGGCATGAAAAACCGGAGAGTATATGAACACGTATTAATACGTGAGTGGACCACAAAGTGTTAAAGACGTTGATTTCATTATTTTTCCTACCTGTGCTCCCAGAGAGAAGAGGAATTGCATTTTCTAAATAATTAATCTGTAAGGTAGATGATGTGACTGACTAGACTGAGTTGGAAAGAAGCACAGTATTCCAGGCAGCCACTACCTGCTGTGAAATTTTATTAAGCACTCTTCAACAGTTCAGTATATATTGTGTAATTAATTTGCCATGATGTAAAACTAAAATGCAAATACCAGCAGAAGAGGGAAAATTTCAAATGCTTATTATGTAAGAAAAGAAAAATAAACTGTAGCCATGTCAGGAAACCTGGAGTTAGTATAAGAGAAGATAAATAAGATTAGTTCCAGAATGAGCAGAAAGTAAAGGATATTCAGGGGGAAAAAAGTGGTAATGAAAATTAACTAGTGCTGCAAAAGTTATTAAAAAACACAAAACAGTGAGGTAGAAATACAAGATAATACAGAAATAAATGACAGCTTTTAATGAAAGCATATATGATTAAAATCAGAGAAAGCAAGTTATTTTTTAAAATAACCTTGACTTTCACTTTTTAACACTCTCTTACAGCTTCTTTAAGCCAAACTATGTATAAAAGTACAATGTAAATATCATGTAAAAATATTTACTCAATATGTGGGAATCATTTCCACTGAAAGCAAAGCTTATGGAATAACTGCTTCAAAAATTTAAATGACTAACCACACATGCTTTGTTGCCTGAACCAGAGGCAGCTTACCTATCCATCAGTCAGGAGGAGGCTCTTTTATTGATTCCACATCCTCTTCCCAGATCTTTTGCTGAGATAGCCTAAATCTGTGTAAACAACATAATAGGCTTCCTTCCACTAGAAGGACTATGTTTTCCAGTCACAGTGCTATAGTAATTTCTAATTTCACTAGTAACACTGGGATACCAAGTGTAAAAACTTTAAGTGACTGCAACTATTTGGGGAATTAGGTTTGAGTGGACATGGGGGACTAGCAATAGGGATGCATATTTCCCACAAGAAAAATGGGTAAGGAAAAGTTACAAACATGAGGCAGACATTTGCAAGCAATATGCTCAAGTTTTACACAATCGCTTCCTTATCCCACCTGTATCAGAGATCTAAGCAGTGCACTGCAAAATGACACATCTAAGAGCCAGACAGCTGCACAAGATGGAAGCCTGCTTGATGCTGTGCTTTTTGCTATAAGCTCAAGAATCAAGTTGCTACTTATAGATTGATGTTAAAAGGAAAATCCAAGCAGTTAAGAATTGGAACATGGCAATATACTCAATTTGTATGTTAGCTGTGACTGGAGAGATGTTACTTTTCAAGGTGGGGTAGAAAAAATAACCTACTTGGGCTTATAAAAATATTGTAAAATAGTTAAATAAGCAAAGTTTCATGCTGAGCATTCAGGGGAAAAGATCCATAGAAATAAATATCAACCACAGAAAAACAGTAATTCTATTTATAATATAGTAGTAATGAATATTATTGATATGTTACTTGTATAATAAAGGTCCTCTATAAAAAAGAAACTTTATGAGTTAATATAATCTGAGAGAAAAAGTTAATATAAGATAGAAAAATAGCTGGATGAATAAAATTTCAAAATGAAAAATTATACCTATACTTTAGGGATGATAAGCATATTTGACACTGTGAAAAGTTGAATAAGAAATGTAAGGGACACATGTGAGAACCTTGCTGAGAAAATAGATGTAAACATGTTAATATGTTATAAAAAAATGGAGGTAAAAGGCAATGGAAGAGAGAATGAAGGGTTACATGTGTTCCTAAAGAATTAACATGTGTTCCTAAAGAATAACACATCAAACTGAAGCAAAAACAGTACTCAAATCAAGAAAGTTTCCCATTTGAAAATAGTACTTAATAAGGTTATATAGAATTGTATAGACCAAAGAAACAGAAGGAAAAAAAATCATGAACTACACAATAAGACAAAACCCAATTGCATTGTATATAAATCCATTGTTTCATTAATAAAGAAATCTGAAAATGTGTGTGGGAATGTGTGGGGATAGCTCAGGAAATGCACCACAATCATCTTTCTAACAAAACATATCTTTTACTTATTCCCCCAGAACTTTCCATCTTTGAATCCCTACTTTTCCTATATCATTAATATTTCATTCTAACCAGGTCATTTCTATCAGGATCAAAATATACTAACATATGAAACTGCTATTATATTACTTCTTTGGTCTGTAAGAGGAATAAATTCAAATGCTCAAATGTATACAAATTGAACATACAAAATTTACCTGTTTCATTGTCATGAATTTTGGCGTTAGTTTACCATATTGACTTTTATCTAGGTAATATTTTTTTTTCTTTCAAACAACTTGCATTGTTTGAAACTACAATTTAATTTTAATAACTGTAGCTTCAACTTTGGCAATAATTTCCAGGATATCGTGGATTTTATTTGTTGGTTATATCAGTTTATCTTACCAAGTACTATTTACTGATTCCCAGATGACCAACAGACACCCCCAACTTTCCCCATGTTATTCAGAGGACACTCACACCTGGATGTGCAGGCCAAGTGAAGGGACAATGAACAGCTGGGTTTGTTTCCAGTATTTCTGGGCTAGTTGTATTTGTTATTGCCACTTCATAGTTTAACACAAAATATGTGATTATTTAAATAAAGTAGAAATATATTTTTATGAAAATTAAGTTGCAGAAAAACTCAATGAAGCTCATTTATAAGATCCTGCTTTTTTATAACAATTTACAATTGCAAGATATTGGGCAAAAGTTCTGGAAGCATTCAAATTGCTTCATAAAGTCTATTTAAAACTTTTATGGAGGTTACATTGGTTTTTTATGTTTCTGGTGTATAGCATTATAATTTATATCATGATTTCTACCAAATGTCTAGTACTTAGCCATTATTGTGCAGCTGACACCCTTTACCTATTTTACCCACCCTGCAACACTTTTCCCCTTTGACTCCCAAAATCTGTTTTCTATATATGTTTGCTTTTGTTTTGTTTGACATACCTTGCTCCAACCTCTCACTTTGTTTGCTTTTGTCTTTGGAATTTAAAAATGTTCCTTGTAAACAAAATATAGATGGCTAAAACTATTTTACTTAATTTGCCATTTTGTGCCTTTGATTGATGACTTCAGAACACTCATATTTAGGGTGATTCTTGATATATAGGGATTATTCTCTGTCACTCTGCTTTGTTTGATTTTTGATGGTTTTATCTTTCTGTTGTTTCTTTTTTCACTTGTTTCTCTTTGCTATTTTCCCAGTGATTCTCACTTAATATCTTTTTTCTTTTATGTCACTTATTTCTAGATTGTTTTGGTTAGCGGTTATCATAGGGGTTATTGAAAACTTACTCTGTCTTAAAAAGTCCTTTATGAGCTGGTGTCTACTCATTAACATTTAAATATTCAGGTTCTGTCCTTTTTTCCTTCCATTTAGTGTGTAGTTGTTGACTCATAATATTCTTGTTCGTGCTTCTGATTTTGTGTTCCTATTGTCTTTTTGCTCAGGTTTTGTGCAAGTTTTCTTTCTTTCTTTTTTTTTTTTTTTCTTTGTAGAACTTTCAACATTTCTTTTGGGTAGGTCTGGTGATGTAAACTCCATTAGCTTCTGGTGCCTGGGATAGTTTTTATTTCACTCTCATTTTTGAGTGATAATTTTGCAGTATAGAGTGTCATTGGCAGTTCTTGTTTCTTAGGATTGTGAGGACTTAATTGTGCTCTCTTCTTACTTGGATGATGTCCTTAGTGAAATCTGATGATAGTGTTATTTGGATGCATTTGTACATTACCCTCTTTTCCTTGACTGCATGTGATTTTTTTCTTATGTTTGGTTTCTGATAATTTTATAATGATGTGTTTTGTAAATTTTGCATTTACAAGTTTGAGCATTCTTTCTGCTGCCTGTATAACTATGCTTATTTCCTTCCTTTGATTTATGAAATTTTCAGCTATTATTTTTTTTAATAGTCTCTGCTTTCTTCATTTACCATTTGGAATACCAATATCTTATCTTTCTTATTCTTTTTTTTTAAGATTTATTTATTTATGCATACAAGCTGGGGTACAGGCCAAAGGCTTGGGGCGGCGAGAGGGTTCACCAGAGACAGAGTGGGGAGAACAGGCAGATGACAGAAATCCACTGCTGAGGGGAGCAGCCAGCGAGTCAGGAGAGGTCTGTCACGACATGTGGGACTCTCCCCATCCCATCCGGGTGCCGAACTCGCATCGCCACTGCGGACAGCTCCACAGCACAGCGCTTAACCTCTGTGCCACCAGGGAGGCCCTTATCTTATTCTTACTGACTGATATTTCTTGTAGAGTTTACTCATTTTTCTCTCTAAATCCTGTTTTTTGTTTGTTTCTTTTTTGTTCTTTTTCCACTTTTATCTTCATTTCATTCAGAGTCTTGTGTGTGTACTCCTATAATATTTTCAATGTGAAGAACTATTTTTGGTTCTGGAGCTACTTTCTAAGACTTTTTACCCATCGCTCTGTAAAAAAAAAAAAAAAAAATTCCTTTGATAGCTTCCCATGGCTGTGAGATAAAGTTTTGGGACTCATTTTTTTTCTGATTTTTTTTAACCAAAATATCCAGTGCATTTACTTTATTTCCTTCATAGCACTTACCTCAATAGGTAAAGAGATGTAGACTTTATTTTCGTTTTTCCTTTCTCTTTCTTTTATCATGTATAAGATCCATGAAATCAAGGAACAGTGTTATTTGATCTTTTACTAATTACTAATTTCTTTGTCCGGCATAGGATCTCAATGTCTTCAATATGAATCAACTTTCATTCTTGGACACTTTGGACAAATAAAATGTTGTAAATAAGAGGAAAATATGTAGACTTAAGAAACTTTTGGAGCTCAGATATTTTTGACTATACCAAAGATGTGGAAGAGGTAAAGGTTGCATGCCAGTATATCATGAATAAAGAAATAGAGTAATTTTAAGGGGAAATAGAAGATGAAAAATACTAAGAAGCCCATTTTAATGTTTTCCTAATGAAAAATGTATTTTTCTCCTTTTACCTTATTATTATAAGGAAAAATGGAGAAAGGTTTTATTTCTTTTTTCTAAAAGTGTTTATATAACACTTTCTCACATTTAAAACGAATAGACTTTTCTTTTAAGGATAGAAAAACCTCCAGCAAAATTCTAAGAAAATATGAATTTAAAAATTGGTGCTATTGGAGATCATATATCACTGAAGAAAAAGGTGGGCTCTGGATGATAGGATGACTGTGAAGGTCATTCAGGATATTTGGCTTTTTAAAGAAGCAGTCAAAATGAAAATAATAATATTTAAAAAGCCTCTCAGAGAATGTATATGTGAACCTCAGTTTGAGAATACCTGTTCAGATGAATTCTTTGTCTGAAGCAAAAGGATACATTACATCAAAATTTCAAACTGTTTTCCTGACAGGTTGAGCCGCTTTAGGGTATCTGCACACAAAGTATAGTCTATCAAATAGTAAAGGTTTTAACTGCCTGAGGAAAGCATTCATCACCTTTATATGCCTTACATGTTAGTGCTTATATAAAAAGTACTGATATTTAAAATATTTGAAAAATATCTATCTTATATGATTTTAGGGGGTTGTTTGAACAAGGGTAGTTCACAAGATGGAAAAAGTGTACTTCAACAACTGTGTAGTTAAATAAGTTCAGGAAGTATTGTCAAAATTATGAAGATTATTTACATCAGGCATTTTAATATGCTAGTTTACATGGTAAAAATTCAGGAGAAAAGAAGATATTATTTCTTAATCAAGATAACTGATGCAAGTTTATTTTGTTTAATAGGGTTTTTTCAGGGCACCAACGGACACCAATCTACATTAGTCACACACTTAAAATTCTTCTTTTAGTGATACAATTAGGGAAATCATGCTCTAAATAAAAATAATTATAATTCCTTAATATCTATTTAATGCATTGCATATTTTAGGTGTAAATGCTTAGCACATAATTCAGTTTCCATAGTATTCATGGGGAAAACCCAGCTTTTCTTTTTTTTTTCTTTTTTCTAAGATTTATTTACAAGATCTGCTGTGTAGGCCAGAAGTGTCTATGGGCGGAGAATAATTAGTTAAGAGAAACATTAAATATAAGGAAACAACACAAAGAAATAGACAAAACTAAACCAAATACACAGAAATTTGACTGCAGAATTGCAACTTCCGGAAGGAGAGTATGGAGAGTGGGGAGCAAAGTGCTGAGGAGACCCAATGAAGGATAGTAGAGGATTATTGCTGCTTTCATGCTGTCATGCTATACTAATATACATCTGAAAAGACATGAATCGATACCCCTAAATCATATGCAGTTTTCTAAACCACTGTTACCTCAATAAAAATTATACAATTTATAATAATAATAAATCTATGCTTAAAAAAGGAAATTCAAATTTAACTACTTTTTCCTTTTTTTTAATCTGGCAACCTTTTTTAAGACAGGAAACTCACTGGCATTCAATATTTTCACAACTAATACAATAAAAATTTCAGCAAAGAATATAGTAATACCTGACTTCATCACTCCACTTTCATGAATACAATACAGCCAATTATGCAAAGTAGTACAATTGACTTGACTTCTTTCAAAATTTGAATTCATCTTTTCAATATTTCTCCACTTCCAGTTGTTTTATATGTGTTAGTCACACACACACACACACACACACACACACACACATCTACAGAAGCTAACCAGTTATTTGTGATACTCTCAATCTAGTTGCAAGAACAAATATAACTCTGTGATTGTTATCGTCTGGCTATTTATATCACAAGGTTTATATAAGGTTCTACTAAGTAATGAAATCTTAAATGTCTAATTCAAATAACCAACCTTTAAAAAGAGTTTATTCATTATTATATATATAAATCACTTCCCAAGTGCACAGCTGTGCAATTTATTCCATTGAAACATCCTCCTAGTTAGCAAAATATTTAGATACATAGTCATATAGAGAATCATAATAGGGCGGAGAGGAAATAGACAACCATTAAAGGATAAATTCTACTTACCCCAATGTATTTTCATGTTTTCCCCTTATGAATCTCCTGATTTTGTGTCAGAAATAGCAGCTAAAGCATGTTGCAATTGAAGCACGTTGTTGCAAATGTTCATGCCCTGCCATTCTCCTAGTGAATTTCCTGCTATTTGAATAAAAGTATTTTAGGCAAATAATCCACCACACATCAGTATGGATGAAGAGTTAGCTTTCTTCCCTAATATTATCATTTGCAGCCCATAGTGCTGTTCAGCTTTAACAACTGTGTTATAGGAAATTGAATTCTGATCAAAGGTCATTGATATTGATAGCACACACTTAGCAGGTGCCTTGGCAATCAGTTTTAATGAGTGAGCCATATTCATTTCTTCTCCTACTGATGGTCTATTGAAAAAAAAATAGTGGTGGAGATGTCAAGTATGCCATAGGCATAGAGTTCCTTGATAAACTGATTTCATGAGCTAAGAGGAAAAACCCAAATTAACACCTCTGTGCATATTCATGCTTCAGCAGCTATAAGAAGACACCTAGGAAACTCATCTTCCTTGAGTGATATAGTCAGTAATGACTCAATATGACTCTTGGCTTCATTGTCATTCCATTAGGCACACTTGGAAAGTGCAACCCCAAGGTCAATTTGAAGGGATTATTTCAACCAGGAAATGCCAAGTGGTGGCAACATGGAGGACCACCACCACCAAAACTTCAAAACTCCAAAGTCATTTCAGGAAGTCTCATTTCAGTCCCAACAAAATTGAAACCCTGTATGTTTTAACCACCACTGGGTTCTTGAGGCTCTTCATTCTTTTTCTGTTAAATCATCTTGGTTTTGTTAGATCACCTTGATCAGCAGCAATAGGTGATAGAGCTGTGAATTGCTGTCAAGTCTACATGAGAGAGTCAACAAGCATACAGTTAACAAAACCATTATTCAAACTCTTACCAATGAAATAGCAGTAAATGGACTATCATTACAAATGAAAAATGCAATAATAAGTAACAACTTCTGTGTTAGATATGCTTCCATTTATACAATCACTTGTCCAAGACTATTATTTGAATACTTTGGTGCATATGTATGACTGTTGTGTGTGTGGTAGGGATGGACATGAGTTCACCATTTTAATGGACACATGGACTTCGCCACTTGGCCCTTACTGAGCCTGGTGGTAGCTTTGTCTTCACTTTTGTGAGTCTGTTAAAAACACAATTATTGTAATATTGACTTGGGGATGAGATTTTTCACTGTTTATTTAATATTTTTAGGAGTAGTTGGGTGGTAGGGCCTATTGAGTTTAATATTTTATATAGATAATTGCTTTCATTCATCTATTATCTATTTGCCTACTCAAATGCATTAGCTATCTGTTGTTATGCAACAATTTATTCCAAACTTAATGTCTAAAGCCAAGATTTATCTCACTCACTTTCTGTTGATTGAAACTTCATGTAGTAATCAGAGTGGTTCTGAGCCAGGGTGTCTCACCAGGCTGAAGTCAAGACATCAGTTAAAATCTCACTTCCCTTGTTTATTTTCTCTCTGGTTGAGACCTTTGCCTACTGAATTTTTGTTATTATTTAAAGTTTCAATTTCTATTTCTGTTTATTTCTGAGCCCATTACTTTTTTTTTATTTTGTTGTATTCCTTTGATTAGCTTTTCTTAGTTCTCTTGTAATCCTTTGTCTTGTCTTTCTGAGTTTTCTTCTATCTGAGTTTATTATAGCAGTTCCCAATTCTCTATGTTATAGGGGGATATAATCTTCCATCTTTTATGTTTGAAGTTTGGCATTGTTGTAACTTCATGATATCACATTATCTTGAGGACCTCTGCTGACTTCTTTATGTGCTCAGAACTGATTTATAGTTGCTGAGTCAGCATGTTGGGGAGCGAAATGGAGGCATTCAGATGTGGTGTGAATAAGCTGGAGTGAGTCTGGTTCATGTTTGTGGCACCCCTGACCTCCCTTCTCAGACTTTTGAGATAAGAGTCTTGATGTTGCCTCTACTCTCAGTGTGCTTCCAAATGTAAGGGACAGTCTCAGGTGGGAATGGGAAGCAGAGATTAGAATACCTGATCTTCTATTATCTTGACTAAGGTCCCAGGCTTGTAGAGCATACCAGCTCCTTCACAAGTCTTTCTCTCTTCCGAGGGAGTGTGTCACTATACAACCTCTGCTGTTACCTTCAAAGGACTCCTGACTGAGCTGACAGTTCTGCCACTAGTGTCACCTGTCCAAAGCATGACCCCTGGGTTCCACTATGGATCCACTGCCAATTCAAGGTAGCAGAAATCTCCTCAGTGTCAGACCCTATTGAAGTAGCACTGGTCTCTCCTCCAGGGGATAATCAAGGCTGTCTCTCCAAAAAGTATCCTTCTGGCTCACTGCTTCAAAAGCTGTAGACAGTGGGAACCAGGTCCTGCAGTTACCCCTTGTGGACCCTGTCAGATCAGTGGCCCTTAGCAGGGTCTGCTCCACTGCTTGCCAGGGTCTACTGGGCCTAGGCTGCTCCTGGAACCTGCCCTGAAACTCACCAGCATCTGTGAGAGCCCACCACAGCAAGTTGGCTCCCACGTCCCATCCTGGGGCTCGCTGAGATCTTCATGGACCTACCACTATTGGGAATACTTCCAGAATTTGCTCCATGGGCTTGATTCTCAGGCTTCCCCCAAGGGTAGGGTGTGGGGAGGGGAGGCATATGTTCTCAAACCTGGTCCACCACAGTGTCTGATAGGATTCGTTTTTTTAAAACTCATGAAAACTCCAAGGATGATTTTTGCTGATTTTTCTCTATTTAGCATAGAATGGTTACACAGCTAGTATTCACAGGAGCTTATATGTAAGTCAGTGCACTGTAACTTCGGTTCTGGACCCCTTGCTATATTACCTGTTTTCAGTTAAATTATGCAGAAGACCAAAATATTTATATCTAGCTGGCATTTAATATTAACTGAAGTTCAATAGTCATGAGCAGATATATAACATACCAGTACTAGATCCCTACCCCCCAAAAAAATTCCAGATTTCTCCTGAATTATATTGCCTTTCTTATTCCATATCCTCACAAATGATGATCTCTCACTGACTGAAGTTCATATAAAAATATTTTCAAGATTCTATTTTCCTCCTTCCCATTTTATTTTCTGAAAATATTGCTCAAATTATCAGTTAAGTTCCTTAAGTGAACATTTGACTTCTATTCATCAAATTTTCTTCTTCTTTTCCCTTACTCATCTAGCTATTTTAAGGACCAATTTAAAACATAAACATATACGCCATAATAATTCACAAGATGAAGCCAGCATGCATAAGATGTCCATGCTCTCTGTCCCTGGATGGTCCTTTTGCCATGTATCAGTTGCAGTTCAGAGTGGGTGTGGTTCTAATATACTTCAGCAAATTACAAGTTGCTGAATGTCATGGATTATTCAAGGTGAATATCCAAAACTGTCAAGAGAGTGCTCTATTTCATATTTAATGTAGTAGACTGCCTATTTAAAAAGCTCACAGGGACAGACTAAATCCTGCAATTTGAGATAACCTAGGTACTAACCCTTTAGATTTGTTTTATCAGATAAACATAATTGGATCAATGACTTAGGAATGTTATCAGTTTATCTGAAAATTGTTTCTTGTTTTATTCCTTTGTGTATACACCTTTGTGTTAGGAGGGTTCAGATTCCTTTTCCTTAGTTACTTAAATGTGTTTTTCTTCCTTTGCCTTAAATATAACATCAATATCAAGTATGCCTTGAATAAATATCGTTGTATATATAAGATTACACTTTAGACAACTATTTAAAAATTTACCAAGATAAGAAATATTAAATAGTCAACATTAGATATTCCTTAGTTTTTTTTCTTCCCTTACAAAATTGGAAACTGGAAATGATTACTTTTTAATTTGTAAGTTAGCTCACGCTGAAAAAAATTCTCTTAATTTTGATAAAAATATAAGATTCACCTCTGATTTTTCTCAAACATTGACTAATGACTTGAATGATGTTAAGTTCTCTTAATACTAGGGGCAGGGATGATGGGGAGAACTCAGGACTGGAAGGTTTTAATCAGTTCAAATCTAGTGGGTTTGTTAAGTATTGAAAGAGTAACAAGATATATTCTGTGCTGATGGGAACAATGATATCACATGCCAAATTCAGGGTAGATTTTTAAAAAATATAGTACAGAAATAACATCATAAGGTTGGATTTTCTGAATGTTTTGCATAGACTTTCCAGAAAAAGAGTAGCAGAGGACGTTTTTCCAGAATATTCATAATTAATTGCATGTCTGTAGTCTTTTGGTCAGCACATAGCGCTGGTGGCTTCTGGGAAGACATCAAATTAGTAGTGTCTTTGGCACTACTGTGAACGAGCATTTACTTACACAGGTGAAGATGGAGAGGAGAGCTGATTTCTATTATTTTCACTTTTTTCCTAGCTCTTTCATTTACCTGAAACTGTCTCATTTTTATGTGTTTCCTGATAACCACAAACATAACATTGAATACAAGAGATCAGCCTGAAACTAAATGAGTTTTGTCAATATATTAATTGGTTCAAATACTTAAAATTTTTTAAAAATGTATTTTCATGACAAACTTAAACCTGATTTTATTGTTAGATAATGTGAAATGGAATTAAAACAAATTGCTACAAACAGGAATGCAAAGTGAAAATGTCAACTCAGCATTACCCTTTTTTTTTTTTAATGAGATACCAGTATCTATAGTAAGTAGAATCATCTGTACTGCAGAATCTAAGGGAGGAAAATGGAGGTTGGAAAAGAATATTTTTCGATAAATCAGCTACAGACTCAACATGCATCGTCAAATTTAATATTTTAAAGATTCATGAAGAAATAAGTGATGCCAAATGCGTTTTAAGAAAAATATCTGTTTAAATGATATGAATGGTAAGGCAGAATATAGCAAGGTGAACCACACTGATAATATTAAATTACCCCAAGAGATTCCCTAGTCAGAATCCCTATGCAGAAATCTGCTTGCCAACTGTCGTTCCTTTTCCCATTGGTTTAGTTAAGGGTTGAAGTTCTTCTTGAAGTTTCTTTTTTAATCATCAGATCCCGACCTTACAGTTTTCGCTGACTACTTTCCTTCAGGCTGTCTTTGCTCCTGTCAATTTAGGATTTCCAGGGAATTATTCTTCTTTGAAATGCATATTCCGGGCTTGAAATTCTGGCATATGTACACTGTAGAGTAATTGTGGAGGCCAAATGTTTAATTACACGTGACAGCTGGAGCTGTAGGAGTCCGAGACTTGCCTGAAAACAACGTATGCCCTGTGCAGCCTTAAGAGGAGTAACACAATTTTACGTATATATTTTTCCACGTTGCCCACAAAATTTGTTTTCCAGTATTATCAACTATAGCTTTAGTAAAAGTTCAGCCATTCACATGCGAATATATTTAAGTAAAAATATTAAAGCATTTTCCTCAAAACCTAAACACACTTGTTTATAACAAATGCAGCTAAAATTGTGTAAGAACTTTTTTCTCCTATGAAGACTTTGAACATAAACCCCATAAAACCATATTTGGTTTAGGAACAAAAATGATACAATGATAAGGTATAATTTATCGAACCCCTCATCAAAGAGTTGATGTTTAAAAAAAGGAACAGATGAAAATGTCAAGGGCCCCAATTTTCACTAAATTTTATTGCTAAAATATTCTCATCATTTTGGCAGCTAGAAACTATTATACCTCTAGTACATTTATACAATCACAAAAGGGAAAGCAATGCAAGTAAAAGCATAACATTTAGCTTAAAAACACAGCTTAATTAAAGCTTCTCTTGTATGCATTGCCACAGATTTGCCAATTGTTACTTCTCCCCAAATATCCCTCCTTGAACCTCACTGGATAAGCTGGAAATTGCAATAATTAAGATGTCTCTATAGTGAGTGCTGAAAGTCAAAATAGTGAGGGTCACAGTGTTAAGCATTGCCTCATGCTTTATTTAACCCTGGAAAACAATCTACCTGAACTCTGAGTTTCATGCCACTTATGTCCCCATTTTACAGATATGAAAAATGTAAGTAGATCAAGAAACTTGCCGAGGTAACAAAAAGAAGTGTTAAGTCCAGAATTCCAGGGTCAGATTTCTCTATACCTCCCAGTTACTTTACTTACAGTAAGTATATGTTTCTACCTGTTTGCTAGTGAAATGTTACATTTGAAAGAGAGTGCATAAATAATTTATAAAGATAAGTATCCAGGATAAATGTTTTAATGTGTGTGAATTGTCTTAATACATGATCTGGAAATGGCATACCTATTTGGATTTTAAGTCTAAGTTTTTTATCAGAAGAAGTAAGGGCATTAGAGATTGTTTGATACAACATAGGAGTCCAAAGAATGAATTAAGCAAGTCAAACAGAAGGACTCTTGAGTTTAGATGTGGTTTAAATTACACTGGTCAACAAGTCTTTACCAAAGTCATATCACTGAAATAAAATTAGTCATTTCCTATCAATTTGTATGTGCTCAACACGAATATGACAGTCAAATTCTAATTTTGGCTCTAGTTTTTTTGTATCTGCAATAAATAGATGTTTACATCACAAAATGCTTGCCAATAGTAATAGGCCTACGGTTAATACCTGTAAAAAAGCAAGTCATAGACTACTTCTTAGATTTCTTCACTTGTCTCTTGTATAGCTGTTCAGGAGCATCTCTGGGGAGTGTCCAGCAGTAGTCAGCCAGCATTGTGGTGGACCATTTCCCTAGTATCTTTGTTCCATTGATGCGATATCTTGATGAAAATGTTTGCCATGTTCATCACTAACCATACCACAGTTTTCAGGGAAGAAATCCAGATGGGAATGAAGGAAGTGGATCTTTAGAGACATATTGCAGCCAAGTTTCTGATATTGCATTAGCATGTCTTCTGCTAGTTCCTTGTAGTTTTCTGCCCTAACATTCCCAAGGAAGTTTGTAGACACTAGGTGAAAACCATTCCATGCTTGTTTGGCATCACCCTGCAGCAAGTTGTTGAACCAGTCATCTCAATGCAGACAGAATGTTTGGGTAGATTATTCTCAACTTCTTTTGCTTCATTATTCTGCCAGAAAGAGGAGGAACCAAGCAGAAGTAACAGTCTTTTATGTGGTTGCTTGGCTCTCTCCACACCATGGGGACTACAAACGGCATTGATGGTCTTTTGCCATTTAACCACTGTGAAAACTGTGTTGTACATGTAGCACAGCATATATGCGGGGCCCAAGGTTTGTCTTGGTCACCAACCCTGCATCTGAAGTAAAGATGATAAGCCTTCTTCACTTGAGAAGTGATACTTTTCTTCTGGTTGGGAAATGTCACTTCCCCACAAATAGGACAGAAATTGTCCATGCTATTAACATACTTTCGAGGCATTACTGTTCTGTATTGTGCCTAAATGGATAAAATAATAACAGTTCCATGGAACAGTAGCTTAAACTGTCTCTCACAAAGTCTGAAATATTTTCAATGCTCAACCTTTCCGACAGGGCTTTTTATATAGTGCACTGCTGATGTCAGCTTCCTTCAGCAGCCACCTGGCAGTAGTATTGCATTGCATCAGAAAATGATGCAATCAACTCTGGATGATGTGTACATGATGGTATTATGCAATGCAATGCAATGTTACATCATTCTAGGCTGATTTAGGATGTTGTTGCAGTCCTATTGGATAAATTTACATGGTGAAACATATAAAATGAATTATATGAAATATCTTCAAAACGAGTGCTAATAAAAAATTTTCAGGGTTATATTCATGTTCAGCACACCAAGATACTATAGATTAGGGCCTTTTTAAGTCAGTTATGATCTCACTGTTGACCATTCCTATCGATGACAAGAAAACAAAATAAAACACCTATAGAAAAGAGTCAACTAATATTGCTGAGTAATAATTTTGATAACAATGAATCCTAATTTTCACATATTTCAATAGAAACATTTTAGATACACATGAGGCTTTTCTAGAAATTCGAGAAAGTTTATATGTTTTTATCAGTTGTCACTATATTATAACTTAGCTGTGGCAGGTTCCCAAGAGTGTCTCTTTCTTCACTGAAGTATTTATCAGCTCATGTCTTGTTAGCAAGTCTTTCTTTTAACCTGAAGTGTGGGTGAATACCTGGTTGTTGAGAAACAAAAACAACCACTTTTATTAATTCTGAATGACTGTGTATTCCTCATGCTGTGCCAGTTAGAAGTGAACAAGATGGGCATTAGCAATGAGGGTTTCAAGAGAATAACTGAGTAATTTGGAAAACAACCTTAGTTATTTTTTTAATTGAATAAAGGTAAATTACACTCTGGCACTGTGTGAATGCTCTTGGCATTTATGGTTTGGCTTCACTTTGTAGTGCTTACCTGCAAAATGAAGTATTTATTCAGTTTCAAACAGTAGAAAACTATGGCATTTATCCATTTGCCAATTCAAATATATAAAAATGTAAAATCACTTCAAATAGTAGTATATAAAATTTTAAAAGTAATCCACTTGTGTAATTGTATTGGGGCCAGCTGTTATTTTAAAATTTGTGAGTCATTTGTCTTCTTTATTAAAAACTGGAAATTGTTTCATTTAAAGATTTATTTTTTTAAAATGAATCTTCAATATATGGACATTTGTTTTATTTTAAAATTAGGATTCAAAAGCAATTAATAGTAGATAAAATAACTCAAATCTTATTATATGCTTTAGGTAAGGTCACATCTTTCTTTTCCGCACTGAGAGAGGAGTTACTTGGTTAGACTTTCTGTCACCAACTCTGACTCAACCCACATATATTGTCTGGCATTGAAAGTGAGAAAGTTGAAGCTATTTTATTGGAAAAACACTTTATGAATAAATTTATCTTAAAAATAGAGAAAATTTAACAAGATGTTATTGTCATCAAAAAGGTGAAATTATCTTTCTAATGCCCAGGAATTGAGATTAAAAGGCCATCACCAAGTCTAATTTAATTTATATTAGAACAAGCAGCAAACATACCTATCAAAATACTCTCATACCCTGCACAATATCGGAAAAGTAGCCTTATGAGGATGATTAGCAGAGTCATTATAAGTTCGGTATTTTCTTCAGAAAAACAAACAGAAACTTACTGGGTGGCCAAACTAGATGTTTCTTTATCCATTTTATGAAATTAAGAATTATAATCAGCTGGCAAATATTTATAATATATTTAACCAGTTTGAGTAATTGAAGCCAATTTTTCCTCTCTATTTTTACTTCTAAGTCTTCCAAATATTACTAAGAATTATCTTAACATTTTAAGTGGAATCAAGAGACATGGCTTACTTATCCAGACAGCAGAATCAGACTTGCCTGGAGGTTCTCTTGCATCTACTGCTTCACATTGATAGTCCCCATATATTACCATTCTAGTGCCTTTGGTATCGCATATGTGCTTTGTGATAAAAACTGCACTTCTTGATAAAAATTTGAATACTGGATGTGACTGATCCCATTTTAATTTGTATATTGAATAACTGAATATGCCAAAATAATACTAATCTTAATGTGATTTAAAATGCATTATAAAAAATGAGGCAATACATCTGAACATACACCATTAAAAGAGATATATAAGGCATGTACATCAAAATTTTCTTAGCAGAAATGTAGTAAAATATTTAAAATTTGGTTAAAGTATTTAAGATATCTATGAAAATATTTAAAATTGTGTGCCTTAAAATAGAAATCTTGCAATTCTTTAAGGATATTTGTTCTCATATAAAAATATAGAATGGCATATAAAATATATAAAACATAGGGAAGGGAGTAAAAATGCAAAATTTTGGAATGTGTTCAATGTTATGGAGTTAGCACAACATTATATACATAGAATGTTCTAGGTGAAATAAGTCCGTGAAAGGCAAATAATGTATCTTACTTATAGGTGAAATTTTTGTAAAATAAATTTGTAGAAACACAGAACATGTTGGTGGCTGCCAAAGGTGGTGATAGCATGGAGAAAAAGGGTGAACTAAATCAAAAAGGAAACTTTGATTTATAAGATAAATAAGTTTTGGGAAGGTAGTGTACAGTAGGATGACTATAGTTAGTATTGCATTATACATATGAAGTTTTCTGAGAGTAGATCCTAAGTATTTCATCACAAGAAAAAAATAACTGAAGTGATGAATGTGGATTAAATTTATTGTGGTGATCATTTGAAATATATACTTGTGTCAAATTGCTATGTTGTACATCTTAAACTAATACAATGTCATGTCAATTATACATCATTAAACTGGGGGGACGTGATTATCAAATGTATAACTGGATTTTGAAACTGAAAAAATATTCACACTAAAAATAATTAAAATGTTATGTTCCCCTAAAACAAAAGATTAAATAAAATAATGACCTGTAATTTAATAACACATTTTCAATTGCAAAGAATTAACCAGAGAGATAAACATTTGGAGAACTTTTCTGTTTTTTTTTTTTTTCAAGATTTGTAGTAACTTATCTGCAGGAATTGTGTTTTGTATGCAGAACCTACTACACACATATACAGTGGTTTCTAATAATGACAACAAATTGGCAATGTATGAAGAACATTCATTGCAAAAATTGATTACTTTGGAGTAAAAAAAAAAAGCTTATGTTTTTTCTAGCACTTTCTATCTAAGTAAATGCTAGACTTTTGGCAAATCACTTAACTTCTGTGTGACTTGATTTGTACATTTGTGAAATTAAAAAAATATGAACTCTTGTTATATAGAGTTTCTGCTATTTCATTTAAGTTGGCACTTATGTCCCCATTTTCTCTTTACTGGGCTGACCTGCCAGACTTTGGGACAATCAAAATAGTTAACCTTACTGAGGGCCCTCTGTAGATCATTTTCTTTGTGGTGCTACTGAAGGGTGTCAGCTTGCTCAATTCTGAAATGATCAGGAAGACACATAATCTTCTTCTTTCCCTCTGTTTTCTGTGTTCAGTCAGCCTTCACCATGACTACAAAAAGACAAGAAATGAAGTGTCAGACTGTTCTATTTGTCTCCATAAAGCATAGTCATTTGACTTGACTTTTTCACTTCCCAGGAAGGGTGTTCTCAAGGAGGGTTTTCCTGGTTGAACGCTTCCCTGCTAAGTCAGTTATCCTCTCTGATTTCTGAATATAATCTCTATACTTTTCAAGTTTTTCCAACTGATTAATCCATCCACTTATGACTACTTCACTTATGACTACTTCATACTTTCAATCATAAGAGGTCTTCAGTTTTGTTTTCCTCTTGGATCCTCAAAGTTGAGTGTTCTAGACTTGAGCCTCAGAAGCAAAGACTCTTATATTTGTCTGACACACAGTGTCTGGGGTGACCAAGGGATTCTAACCCACTGAACGTGGAGAACTTGAGTCTCCCACATTAAGGGATTAGAGAGATGTGGTTTCCGCTAGTTCCTTTGTTCAATGACCTATTAAAAAATCCCACCAGTAGTGTGATTTTTCTAAAATTCGTTAAAAACTTTTGGACAGAGATGCACTCATTTTAGGGGATTAGAAACTTATTTTTAGTAATAATTTTGGGACCTACTGATGTCAAATGCACACGCAAATATGAAAGTCTTAGAGCGCCATTGATTCCCAGTCAATAATTTTGGTTAGCCTTCCCTCCCCTGCTAAGGAAATCAATTGTCAGTTTTTCTAGCTATCCTATCGTTGTGTATGATCATATATGAGCACAGTAAAATATGGTGCACACCTAAGACATTGATGTAGAAATGAGAAATAGTTTGCATCATATTTCCTCAAATCTAGCATGTCGTCATTGCGCAAGATGTACCATTTTTATATGAAAAAAAGACAAAACAATGCTGCCATTAACCCTGATAAAACAGTGATTTTAAAATATATCCCAGTTTCAGAGAAGTTAAAATGTGGGGAAAAAATGCTTCATGGAATCTATAAAAGTAAAGAAATAGAAAAATGAAAATTTACCTAATGAAACACTATCAAAGTAGACTAACCTATAATATAAACAATTCTTAACATGTAGCACAATTATCACAGCACACTATAAAATAGATTTAGTCTGAATATTTCCATAGAGTTCCTATAACTCTGTCAGCTTTTCTTTCCAGATCTGGCTAATTTGTATAACATATATTTTTATTTTTACCACCTTAAAACTCCCTTGTCCTATTTTTTTCCTAAGTGTTTCACTTACCTTTGGATTTAAGAAACTTATTTAAGACTTATTTTTAAAAAATTGCTTTATTAGTAAAAGACATCGTGTGTGTGTGTGTGTGTGTGTGTGTGTGCGCGCACACGTGCACACTTGTGTGTCTGTAGTGTGTGGTGTTTTAGGGCGACAGAACATAAATAAGACTACAAGTAAGCTATACTTTCTGCATATGCCTGTTTCTTTAATGTGCGTCTATCTTCTAAAGACCTTAAAATTTTCCTTAGTGTCTAATGCTGTGATTTGCATCCAGTTTGGGTTCTGCCGTAACTATTGTATAAAAACTTTAAAGAATAACTCTTCCATATTATTACTGAGAATAGTAGAAGGGTATAGAATAGAATAAGTGCAACTTCTTATAAGTATAATAGAATGACGAGAAAAAGAAGAACTGTTGTGATATGTCTGTGGATTAATTATAAAATATCAAATCTTCGAAAGAGTAAGAAAGGTTGTAAAAATAGACAATATTTCAGCTAACCTCTCAACAGTTATATATTCTTTTTGGGTATGATAGGATCCCTTATGCTTTATATTTTCCTTGTTTTTTAAGAAAGGAAAAAATATTTGCATTCTTTTTTTTAAATTGTCACACATCTTTAAGAAGTAAAAAAAAAAAAAAAATCCTCACTAGCTTCCTGTAAATCATTAATATTTTTACTCTGAGTGCTTAATACTGGATGAGTGTTTGGGATCATGTGTTTGTATGTATAAGGAATCCAAACCTGGCTTTTAATTTGCTACAGATTAAAAAATACATGTGTTGACCTGCACACCCAAGCTCAACAGACCAGTGTTTGAGAAAAAAAATCACAGGAAGTGAAACAGAGAAACAAAGCTGGGACACCTGTCCGAGTGACCACTGACCCATCATGCTTAACTAATTTTTTAGTGATCTTTGACCCAGATTTCCACAGTCCCATTGGGATTTATAACTTTCATCCAGCAAATCCTACACCTGCATTCAATTAACGAAACAAAACTCAACTTTGTTATCTGATGAACTGAGCAAGGAGAGTCATTGAGACAATTGTTTTATTATTGTATTGACAAATTATCCTATTAGCAACTGGCTACTACAAAAAATCAATTAAAATCTTGGCTGAGAAGTTTGAATATAGTTGGATAAGTGCAAGTGGGAATTAAATAGTGAGTTGATAGTTTTTTAAACATAGTTCATAAATTAGCAGCTAAAAGATCAAACCCAGAAATTTGTATTGAAAATAAGAATGCTAAATTATAACAGGGCATATGGAGCTGTTCAGTATTTTGTTTAGTTTTATTTCATGCTGATGTTCTTTTCAGTGTGTGCATGTGTGTCAATGATTTATTTCATTTACTCCTACATATATTTCAAAATGCTTAATTTATAGTGATACTATTATATTTGATATCTTATAAAATATTTAGTATGAAGTGTGAAAAAATAGATTATTGAACTCTTGATCCATTTGCTAACTACTTAAAGTAATGCTTATAAATTTAGAATATTGAGGTAGAATACACGGTCAAGGGAATTTTTAACTGACTAGTATTTTGATCTTATCAAAAATACCTATTGTCTTTTAGCAGAGTGGTATTTCACTTTCTTTTAGGTAGTGGTAGAGAAAACACGATGGTCTCTTAGCACTTACTTCTGCCCTATGAATATCCTTCTTAAACCATAAGTAAATGCAAAGTGAGGTGTGTTTCTATAAAAACAAAATTATGCTTAATTTGTTTAAGAATCATATAAATGTACCTCCAACTATACTTTAGGGAAGAAGAACAACAAAAATCTGCCCTTGAATTGTTACCAGAACCAAGCGGTCTTAGCAGTGGGAGCCAGCAGGAGAGGTGGCGCCTTTTACCCCACTGCTCCAAGAGCAGTTGTGGCAGTTGCTCCTGTGCAGTAACTGCCATTTTTTAATGGAACAATCAGGTGCTAGGAGCTAATGGGTAGGTCCAATCAGCTCCAGGGTTGAAAAATGGTCCAATCAGACATGTGGATGGTGCTCTGAGAGAGGATATAAGCCAGAATTGGAGGGACCTGGGAGAGGGGGAAAAAGAAAAAAAAAAAGAGAGGACGCCAGCCCCAGAAAGAGAAGGAGGCCCCTGAAGCGAAGAACAGGAGAAGACAACGATACCAGTCCCCAGGAGAAGAAAGACAAAGGTTCCAGACTCTGGAGAGAGAAGAAAGAAGTCCGTTCCTGGCCTCCGAGGAAAAAAGAAGAAACGGAGTATCCAGCAGCTGCCCTCCGAGGAGGAAGAGAAGCTGAAGGACTCTGCAGAGACTGGGCCTCTGGTCCTGTTTCTGACGTAGCCTGAAAGAAGCACCAGGGGCTGTGGGCCTTGTGTTTCAAAGAGCTGTTTGTTGGTCTAACCCAATGCCCCACAAAGAGCTACCATCACCGATGTGTTCTGGGTGAGGTGGCCACCACTTGAGGATGCAGTGAGCTCTCTGTTTCCCTTGTTTGTAAAATAAACTCCATGTTTGTTGTTGTTCCTGTAGCTTGAAGTCTCTTGCAATTGTGTGCACAGATGAGAACCCACAGACAGTGACCTGTCCTCTCAGGCACTGTCCTTTGTTTTTGGCCTTTTGGCCTTTTGGGGCTTTTTGGTGGTCTTGCCTTAGAGCCTGGGCAGTTGTACCCACATCTGCCCCACTTTCAGTTGGTGACAACGAAGGAACTGGGCACACCTTGTGGTCTGCCCTGTTTCAGAATGAGTGACAGTAAAATCTTCAAGGCAGAACAATATTTCTTCCAAAGTATATAACCTTTAATGACACTAAAGCTATCTCTCAAATCTGCTAAAAGTTGCTACACCAAGGGGAGGAAAGTAATTTTTCCTAGCCACTAATGTATTTCACTTGAAAGTTACTTAGAAATGTAGTTTTTAAAATCTAAAACAGAAGAAAGAATAATTTTGCTACTGAGCATGTGCCAAAAGGTTCATAAAGTTGTCAGTATATTATCTATTCCTATAAATAGGTTTTCTGATTGCAGAAAACACACTTTTGTCTAAATGATACCTGATCTCTGTCATTCACCTAAGTGATAGGTCTTTTTCTCTTAAAAAGATGTCATCAGTCAATTCAAAGAGAGGAATATTGATAATCAAGTGAAAGAACATTTTGAAAAAAAAAGAAAAAGAATAAAAGAGGAAGTTAGAACAATTATACCCCATTCAGTACCTGAATAGCTCTGTTACACCCCCTTCCCCCAGGAGTACAGAGACACTAACTAATTGAAAATGAGCAGAATGTAGAGATTAAAAAAGGAAGCCCAGAAAAACTGCAAAGGTTGATGAGAAACACATATTCAAATTGGGTTCCATCATGCATTAAGAACCTGCCAATAACAAAAACTACTGTAACATAACAACCCACAATAAAAATCAATTGTTTGTTTTTTGTATAGTGCATCCGATTTGCACCTTCTTTTTTCCCTCAACTTTTAATAATATGTCGATCATATACATAATTATTAATATATCATCTGTGGAGTACAACTTTACCTCTCCATACATGCACATGCTTCATTCCCCCTATACAAAACTCTAGTGCCAGTGTCTTACATCTTTCTCTTCCCTACCTCCGCCCTCCCTCTCTCTTTCCCCTCTTGTAACCAGTGTATTTTTGTGAACAATTTATCTCATCTTTTTACATACTGAATATTTTCTTATTTAAAACTTCAGTTTCTCTTCTGTTCATTAATTTTATGTCCTAGATCATTCATTTGTTTTTTATGATTTTTGTTGTTTCTCTTTGATTACCTTTTCATATACTTTGACTTTCTGTGTTTTTATTTCCATCTCCTTGATTTTCTTTATTATTGCAATTTTGAATACTATCTGATAGGCTGATATTTCCTTCCAATTACTTGGTTTTGGATCCTGGAGTATTGTTCTCTCCTTGAGATATTATATTCTCTTAAATTTCAAGGTGTTCCAATGTGTTTGGTTTTTGGTCCATTTTGCTGTTCTGATTTTCCCACATTTTAAAATAGCTTTTACAGTAACTTGGGGTAAACTACATTTTCTTCTCCAGGTAGTGGTACAGTGGTATGTTTTGGCCTTAGATGAATTCTGTAGGTCTAGACACCTTATCTTGCAATTGCTAAATCAGAAGGTAGGGGAGGGGCCTGAAGAATCCAACTGTTAGTATATATATGTTCTGGGAAGAGAACTGGCTTATGTTGGTGGCACTGCCAATAACCCTCGGGTTCCAGACCCATGACTGTAGTTTGTGTGCTGTCAATACTTCACCAAGTCTTTACCAGTCCTGAGTTGTAGTCTAACCAGGCACTCGCCTGTGCACATCCTCTCTCTCTCTTTCTCTCTCTCTCTCTCTCTCTCCCCTCCCTCACTCCCACCTTCCCTCCCTCACTGGAACCCATCCTGTGGGGGAGCAACAAAGTTCCTCAACATATGCTTCACATAAATCAGCTGGGATCTTCCCTCCTCAGGTTCCCTGACTAAACTAGTAACTTGCTAGTATATCCCCATCCTGATCACAGCCTTCTGCTGTTTCTTTCCACCTACTTTCTTTTTTTTTTTTAATATAGATTTTTATTGTTATTTATGTCTTTTACATTTTGTATTCCCCTTGGGTAGCCCACCACCAATTCACCCGTGATCCATCTCCATGGTCCCTTGTGTTCTTTTCTATTCCATTTTGTGCCCTTTTCCTTCCCTCCCTCTGCCTCCCTCCCCCCCCCCCCCCCCCCCCACTGATTGTCTCTCTCCCACCCGGCCTCCCTATAGTCCTGTTATAAGTGAACCAAGAATACTCTACCCTGCAAAGCCACCTACTTTCTTTTAATGAAGCCTGAATCTTTTATGTGTCTTCTCTGTCACAGGCTTTGTTCTGTGAGATCCAAGGGGTATACTGGTTTTGCCCCAAACCACAGCACACTCTGGTTATAGTGCTTCTGTGATTGTTAGATGACTCTGCAAACAAATCATGGAACGTCTTGCTGATGCTGCCTTGGTCCATCTCTCCCACCACCCAATTTTTGTTTTATAGTTACCAAGGGGGTTGTATTAAATTTTCTATCAATATATCTAGAAAGTGCTGGTATCAACTCATTGACATTTGACTATACAAATTCTGTCTTTTTATTCCTCCCATTTAGTGTTTTGGTTTTGTCCCATATTGTTCTTGTTTATATTTCTGATTTTATGCTTCTATTTATCACCTTGACTGTCTTATGTTCTTTCACTCATTCTCTATGTAGAACTTTTTTCAGCACTTCTTCCAGAGCATGTCTGATGTTGATAAACTATTTTTGTTTTTCTGGAAATGCCTTTATTTACCCAGGATATTTGAATGGTAATTTGGCAGGATAGAGTATCTTTGGATGGAATTTTTTAAAATAGTTTTAGAATTGTGACTTTGTCATTCCTATCTCTTACAGTCTTATAGGATTTTTTGCTAAAAATTCTGAAGAGCCTGATCAAGTTCCCTTTATATACAAAATGCTTCTTTCCTCCTCAGTCTTTGTATTTTTATCATTGATTTTTGATAATTTAACAATAGTATGTCTTGGTGTAGGTTATTATGCATTTAGAAATTTGGTGCTTTGTCTACTTAGTAGACAGCTATGCTTCATTCTTTTCTTAGATTTGGAATATTCTCAGTTATTATTTCCTTGGATAAGGTCTCTGTTCCCTTCTATCTTTCTTTATCTTCAGGAATACTTATTACCCTGTGTTTCCTTTTTTAATGGAGTCTAACATTTCTTGCAGAGTTTTTTTTTTTTTTTTTCTTATCTATCCTCTTATTCCTCTCTTTTTTCACTTGAGTTTTTTGCAAATTTTTATATTCTATTTTTAAAATATCTCCTTCATCATGATTAAGTCTACTAACTAAATTTTCAATGTCTGTTTTTAGTTCTTTCATCGTATCCTCATACTCATACTTTCTACTTGCTTCTTTTAATAGGCTCATTTTTTTTTTCTTCCTGAATATCTTTTCTGATCTTCTGAATCCACCTTTCTGCATTTAATTGAGAGTCTTGAACTTTGTTGTTTTTCTGAACTCTTTGTCTGTTAGATCCTTCAACTCTGAGTCATAAATCATGAATTCAGTTCTATTATCTTTTTCCTTTCTGTGTTGCTTAAGCTGTGCCTTCTTTTGTGTGTTCTTTCCCCCCCAGTAGGTGGTGCTATGACTTTAGTTTTGGGATTCTCCATGTTTATCAAGATGGTGGAGGGAGGACTGTGGTGGGGTGGGAACCCAAATAACTTTAAAAAGTATTCATAGTCTTTGGAGGGGAGGACGACGTATTCAGAGCATGATGGGCAAGGCACATGCATAGCCTTCTTCCTAGGTCCCACTCTCGGTATTGCAGGAGTCTGTGGCTTGCAGATTTCACTCCATCCTCAGAAAGAAAGTTATACACAGCATTATAAGAACTTAAGGAGATCAGAAGATGCAGTTTTGACCCAAATTCCTCATAAAGATCGGCCCTCGTTTTTGCATATGTATTTTAAATATATTTCTAGCACTTGATAAAAATGCTACCTTGGCTCCATGACACATAGAAGGAGCAGCCATTAAAGTAGAAAGTGTCAAGGTGAAGTCCCTTAAAACAACTCTACCAGTAGTGTACATTAAAATCAATGCTTTACGTCTTGGTATATTTATGACTTAGTATATACAGTAATAGACTTGCATGCGGGCATGGAAATTTCTCTAACATTGATTTTTAACTATGTTGCTCCGGAGCTAAGAACAGATGGGTCTTGTATAAAAACAGTTAATGGCTCAAATTTCACTTACTATGCATGATGTAATCCCTTTTTGAGAAACTAAAACTTGTATTGGAGCTATGATTCTGATAATTGGTTTTTATATATTCCATGAAACACAGAATATCATAAACAATTTTCTTTTACCTAGAACGAACAGTTACACATCTTTCTTTAATTCAGAGCTGAGCCAGTTCTCCATTTTGGCTTCGTAATTAAACTTTTCACGATCATCTCACCTAATCACGGCATCTCATAGTGATTATTACTGGGCACTTGGAGAGATTATTTGATAGACTCATGCTTATCGGACCTGGTAAGGATGAAGTACAAGTTATTTAGTTATTCTGGTGAGTAATACAAGTGATTGAGAGGATATAGGAGATAAACATCCTGAAAAGGTAGTATTTAAAGGTCCAGTGGTCTGGGGCAAGAGAGAACAAGCTGTACCACATACTCTAATTATGGAAAGAACATGGTAGGTCTATGAATTTTGGATGTGAACCATGTTTCACTACTTGTGCTGGATGCTCCCATTTATAGAATAATGCAGAAGTGTGCAATCTTTGAATGTGGCCCAATAATAGAATCCCCTTTATTTCTTCAGGTATTATATTCTTGCGTTCAACCATCTAGGTAATTTGGCAATATGACCCAGCAGATTCAACCTGATATGTATGTAGGAAAACCACAATCTCCTTGGAAGATAACCATTTTCTTCTAGAGAGAGAACTCCTGGCTTTGCTGTTGGGCACCTGCAGAGATTTGCCATCTACACCAGAAACCATGTGACCTGAGGTTTTCTTCAATGCTCTTTTACCTCCCTAGTTTTAGGGGTAGACATTCCCACCACTCAGTTATAATATCCATTATGATTACAAAATATATAAATAGGACTATACCCAGCAGGTCCTGACAACAGAAGTAAATTTCCTGAAAAGGTGATTAATACTCTTAGGAACTACTCTTGATTCTCACCCCCACACCTGGAATCAGGGCGGTTTCCCATGACTAGTTGCGTGATAAGTTAAAACAAAACAAACAAAAATAAAAACACTCACAACTATCTGTTTTAATGAAAGTTTGCATAATAAAAGTGGATTGCTGTAGCATGAAAACCTTAAAGTAGCTCCAGGATTCTGGCCATGCACTTTTCCTACAGAAATGCTGCAGAACCACACTACTCGACACATCATATCTAACATTTACTGATAAGAGGCTTTCTCAACTGGGGAGATGGGTAGCTCAACAGAAAAGCCTAGGGAATATGTATAGGAATGTTATTAAAGGTATGGGATGATGAAGGAAGGAATATAAGGTTGGATCAAGGTCAAATTTATTGATATAAACTGACTAAGTGGAGATTCTGGATTTAATTTTGTAGTTTGGAGGGTCAGAAAGACTCAAATTTGGTTGATTAGTTTGCTGAACTAGGAACCCAAAGTGACTTATAAAAATGCAGTTGAAATGACAGAATTGCCTTGGTATACTGTAGAGGAAAGGATGTAAGGGCTTATGGAGATTGGACTTATGTCCAACCTGCTCACTCACCTGGGAGCATCAGAAAATCCACCCTTTACCATGACCATGAGAAATACATTTGAGGAAGCAGCCCACCATCAATAATGAACAATTTGATCATTGTCTTCTGTAAGTCAAAAAAAATTAGAGTGAATTTACCTCCAGTAGGATGTTAGCTGTGGGCTTAATCCTTGTTTCTTTAGCTAAATATAATTGTGATTTTTTTTTAACTTCAATTTTACTTTTTATTTCATGTTCCCTTTGCTCTTGATCAGTACCTCAAATATTAAGATAGTTTTCTGTCAGAATTAATCAAGTCTATATTTCAAATAAGTCCAAACTCTTGATTATAATTTAATTGGAATTAATTTTTGCCTAGTTGGAAACACACCTTGGTCTTTACTGGGCCTTTGTCAGAGGGACAAGATAGGTGGCAACACTGGGGACTCCCAACTGATATAGTCCCTCACTTGTTGTTCAGTGACAAAACTGCCTCAATCAAAAATAGTGATGTGGATGTGTTCGTCACTGTAGTAGTGACTAACTCATCTGGTAAGGCTCAGGTGCTGTGAAAGGAACAATCTTTTCCTATCTCTTCCAGCGTCAGGTAGCTCCAGGCTTTTCCTGGGTTGGGACTGCATAACACCAATCTCTGTCTCTATTTTTATATCATCTTTTACTCTATGTGGCCATGTCTTCTCTTCTCCTGTCACTGTTAGAGGATTAAAGTCTTTACTCAGTTAATTTGGATGATCTCAAGATTTCTATCTTAATTATAGCTGCACAGACCTTTCATTCAAGTAAGGTTATATTCCCAACTTTCAGCAGGATAAGATGAGCATTTCTGTTTTTACTTTTTGAGGGGTCGGGCACCATTCAACCCACTGCGTTCATATATATATTTGGTGTCCATAGTTCACTTGACATTGCTGCTTAGTCGTATTTCATTGAATAGATGGAAAAAAATCTGTTTATTCATTTGTCTTTTGATGGGCATTTAGGTTGTTTTCCATTTATGGCTACCAATCAAAAAAAGCTGCTCTAAACATTTGTATACAAGTCTTGCTGTGGACATGTGTTCTCATATGGTATATACTTAGGACAAGAAATCCCCTGCAAATCTCCAGAGCTTCGCTCTTTGAAATACTCTCTTCACTGGTAATTTGCCCTGCAAATCTTGACTGTGTTGGTCATCATATAATCTGATCTGTGTCATTTCAAGTTTTAGAGTACACCAGGCTCTATTTGAGTACTCACCCCTGCACTGAACTCTGGTCTGCTCTCCTGGCAGAGTGTGAGTGAATCCCAGACATCACTGTGCTTGTTTCCTTGCTTTCAGGGATCAGTGTCATATTCTGCCTGTTGTCAAATAATGTGCCTATTCTTTCATACATTTTGAACATATTTTAGTTGTTGAGACAGGAGAGTAAAACTGTTGCCTATTAACTCCCTCAAGCCTGGAAGGAAAACTCTCCTCTAACAATGTTTTTCATCTTTTTGTAATTAGAAGCTGTTTCCTTACAGGAAAGGACAGGCAAAATTATACTTGAATATTTACATCAACTTTTTGATCTCTAAACAATATGCCATAATCGTTTAGATTTTTTTTCTCTTTTCCCAGTTGACTTTCTTGTGACAAACCTATTTGAAATTGCTACTACTATAATTGAAAAAAATTAACTCACTGTATATTTATGCCTTCTCGACACAGTTTTTGCAGGTTTCTACTCTCTGTGTTGTGTGTGTGCTCACATCCACGTGTATGTCTAGTTCTTCCTGTAAGTTTTAAAGGGAAAGGAGAAGGGTGATTTAGTGGGGCCTCTCTGTACTGTGTTTTCTTTTTTGAATTATAGTTAATATTCACTATATGGGCTGATTATATACATTAGCAAAATTCCTGGGAAAAATACTCAAGGTCTCACCAATATTGACCTTTATTATTTCTGAGGATAACTTCTTCAGAAGATGTAATAAATTTGAAATATTCTTGTGATACATTAAATATGAACATTGTCTTGAGAAATCTAAAATCAATTTGTATTTTCACACCCCAAATAGCAGTTTAAATAATATCAGTTGCATGTCCTTAAATTATTAGGAAGAAACAAGTACAAAATCAAATCTTTGAGTTGTGATATATTATTGATAAAATATAGGTGTGTTTTATGTGAATGTACACATATATGCAAGTATATATATAGACTTAAAGATGATTTAGAGATAAGTGATATATCACACATCAATTATAAACGCTTAAAAATAACATTTATGATGATAGCTGTATAAAAATACATTATCTACACAGAGAAATCTAAATATGCATGTAATTAATCTAAATAAAGTATTAGAGTACTAAGTATAAGATTGCTATTTTGGATACTCTGTAATTGTGTTATTAATGTTTTATTAAACAACTGTAAGAATAGAGTTAACTGAAAATTTTAAAGGTTGTCTTACATGTTCTTTATTTTTTTAAAAAGTCTTAGTTTTTTACTTATAAAACTACTCATATTTTGTAATAAACATGACCCACTTTGTCCTACTGAAAATATCACATGTGAAGGCCTAATCAACACCTAACTTTTAAGTACAATTTTATATGCCATTCATCAAAAATCTTTGAAAGAGGTCACTTAAAGTTTGGAATTTGCCAAGTTATCATAAATTTTGGAAATATTTCAATTATAAATTTAGTCTTATCTAATAAACTCATTCTGACATCTTGCATATTCTTAAGTTTTAGATTGTTCTCATTTTCCATTGCAATGTATAGTATTTCCAATTATCAGAGACTATAAAAATAATGTATTGCTGTCTTTAGCCATCTTGTTACTGCTTTGTGAATGAAATTCTTATTCCTTGTTTTGTGCTTCAAACCCAATCAATATCACCTATTGTATAAAATAACACATCCTGTGTGTTTTATATTATGTAATTTATAGTTATTTTTTATGGACAAAATAAATCATTTCAACTCCCACACATTGTGTATACCTAAGCAGATGTAGACCTACGATTGTCCCGAGGAAATAATAAGTAATGAAACAGCTAACTGGTCTCCTAAATGGTAATGCCATCTCTCCCATAGTTGCTCATGTTCTGTAGAATGAAGAATGCAATACTGAGCATGGTCTAGAAAATCTCCCATGAAGTAGACCATTCCTGCTTCTCCTTTCATTTGTTGCCATAGCCATAATCATTTCAAATTTCTGGAACATTTTTTATGTCTGTCCTGCTGAGAAAGCTTTCCCACACTTTATGCCCTTTTCATCACTTTACTTGGCTTGCACATACTGGGTTTGCATAGGATTGATTCATTCTGGCTTTTTGTGGCTATGTTCCTAATTTTCAGTGTAGAAACACAAATCACATTTGGCATGTCTTCAGAGAATTGTCATTCCTAGACCTGGTGGATTTTTCATTGTCTCACCAGGAGAAAAAAAAAGACCTAATTGGTGAAAAACTGTTTGTTTAACAAGTAATAAGTTAGAATCTAGAATCAGAATGGCCTTATTCCTAATGTTTGGAAAGATTTTAACATCACTTAGCTAACTAGTTCCACATCTAAGGAAAGTTCATATTCCCAGTTTAAAGTCTCAATGGAATTGTACATCCTTACTCTTTTCTGATATGTAAAGACTAACCATCTGCACAATCATCAAAACATACGTATCTGTATATATCTGTTCATGGCCTCATGCCAGGCTAGGCAAAGAGCAAATTACACATACACAATCCTGTCAGTTCTCAGCCAAATCTTAACAAATGGAGGAATACGTCAGACACCACTCATTAATTTTACCTTCAGCATGCAAACTCCAAAATGGGGACATGATGTGCTATCCTTAAAAGTACTTATGGTTTTTATGTCCCTTGACTAAAATCATGGTTGACAATCTTTCTTTCCTTTCTTTTCTATTTTCATTCAGTTGTCCTTTACAGTTTGACTCCCTATGTCATTGCACTGTAGGCGGTCCAGTCCCTGTTTCAGCAGTACCTATTGAGGAAAGAAGTTAGGAGATGGGTACAAACAGTCATTTAGGAACAGGGCGCCCCAAGCCCCAAAGTCCACTTATAAGCCTGATTGAGAAACACTCAGTTGGAAAAAAGAGGGGGGTGTTCTCCCCGCTGCCAAGGCCTAGATCCATTTATCAGTCTGACTGGAGAACAATTCCAGACCAGGAGGGTAACCCCCTTCAACCCTGTAAAGAGTAGAATGTTCTGTACACCCACACATTAACATAAGACTAATGCAATTGGCCAGAGCTAGTTTCAGGAAGGCAGGCCAGGTAATGTGGGCAAACTCAATGGGCCTTCATAGTTTAGGAGACCCCTTGGGCCCAGCCAATCAACATGAGATACAAAGCAGAGATACCCAACAATTAAACCCCACTCCTTGCCCACAACATCCATATAAGCACCTACTTCTCCCCACCTCAGTGGCCACACACTAGGGGTCCCTCTCCACTTGTAGAGCTTTCCTATCTTTCTTCCTACCTATCAATTAACCTCTTGCTCTTCTGTAACTTTCCTCTTGACATTGAATTCTTACCTTGCCGAAGGTAAGAACTGATAAAGAGCCCTCCAGGGGTCCTAGGAGCAGGGCCTACTCCAAAAACCCCTGTTCATTATGAGAGGTCTCCTCTGCCACCAAATGAGCTGAATGTTCTTTTGCCCATCTTTGCCAAAGCATTCATTTTTAAATCAAGCAGCCTCAGCTCTCCTCTTTCACCTCCATTAATTACCACCTCAGGAAGAAGCTCTGGCCTTTATCTCATTGTTGCTCAATTTCAGTGCCACAGATGCAGTTTCTTCTCTTCAGCCAGGAGCCCATTGCACATCTTAGTGGCCTTGTCCATCCTAAGTCTGGAAAAAGCCAAGGTTCAGGCAATGTCTCTGAAGGAATTATGTTCCCAGCATGGAAAGTGCCGGGTGTGGAATGGGGATGAACATAGCCTACAGAAGGGAATTTCTCTAGGCCTGGTGTCTGTGGTGAAAGCAGTTTTCAAGCTCCAAGAACACAGACAATTTATTAAGAGGAGGAACGGGGACAATGTCTTAATGAGGTTCTAGCTTATTATCCAGGCATTTCCTAACTGGTGCTGTATATGCCTGACTTTTCACTTTGCTATCACTCTTCTGAGATAGATAGCATATACCTCAGATACTACTTGAAAATATTAGTTTTTGTTTATTTTTTCTCCTTAAATTCTTATCCACTCAATTTAGTATATATTTCATTAAGACCATACACTGCATTCACAGGGGAAGGGCTGACAATAATCTCAGACTTCCTGGCTTTGGTTCCTCATCTGTGCATAGTGAGGCAGACTGTTTTTGCTGTTGCTTGTTTGCTTGTTTTGTTCTAGACCATCTAAGTAGAGTAGAGAAGCAGTTGCACCAAGCAGCTGTCATTTCCCAAAAGGGCATTCTTTTAGTTATACAACTTTGGATTTTTTAAAAATTGAATTATTGATTCAATATTGAAGTAACATTGTTGTACAGTACTCTGTAAGTTTCCAGAGTACAACTTCACAGCTCTTAGATGTGTGATATCACGTTATGCCCACCACCAAAGTTCTAATGACCCTCCACTAACATCCCACTAAAGCACCTCTATTCATTCCTCACATTCTGTGATCTCCCCTGGGCCATACCTGTCTCTCTGCACTTGATTATTTCTTGTCCATCCAGTCTAACCTTAGAAGCCACTACCCTTCAGAGCCCCTTCAAATTTTCTCACGTCTGAATTAGATGCTCGTTTTGTGTGATCTGGCAGCATCTAGTCATTTGTCCATCATGGTGATTGGAATCTGAAGTAGGCAAGTCTTATGGGACAGAGTCCTCGACCTATGGGGTCAGTCACTATCAACAGGTATGTAGTGTCAGAACTGAAATATACTGCCACTCATCAAGAGAATTGCTTGTGTGTGGAGGGAAATGGAAAGGTGGGACAACGTACTTTTGGTGACCAGAAGTGAGATATTCTGTGGGAGCAGTAAAACAGATACCCAGGAGGGGGACTGAAACACATGGCATTTGACAAAAGGTCTGCTTTTTCTTAGTGATTTAGTATTAAAAATGTGGAAATGGGAGTTAGTTTGTATTGGTATTTTAAGAGAAAATGAGTCTATTCAAGTTAAAGACAAGTTGCAAAATATAATTAAACCAAATTTCCTGGTATTTAATTACTGAAATAAATGGCTCATTTACTGATAATTTAAAAAGAAAGAAAAAAAATGGGAAAAGGCAATGTAAACTATAGTATACATAGTTTGTGTTCATTATTTGCATGTGTGTGAGAGAGAAAAAGCTGGACCTGCAGAAATGCACGTCCTTACAGGGAAGCTTTTCCTTTCCTTCAGTTTTGGTCTCATAAATCCTGCATGTGTTTTATTGATTTCTTCACAGATATGCAAAAGATAATAATTATACATATTAATAAATGCTGTAAAAAGATTATATAAACAATATAATTTTAATTTTAGAGTTGATATTCATATATTGTTAGTAAAAATTTGTGTAAAATAATCATAACCAGTGAATTATTTAATAAAGGTGAAAAGTACAAGAGCTTTTAAGGATCTGTAATTTTAAAATAATGGATGCTATCTTAATAAAAATTATTTCATTAAATATTTAAGCTAAGATCTCCTAAATTACATATGGGTTTAAAATATTCCTGTTTCAAAAGTGTGGAGAATTTTGTACTAAATAGATCCATAATAGATTTTATTTTCATGTATGTAATATCTTGCTATACTTTATTTTGCTTAACTTTAAAATAAATTACCAAATTTTGAAGGCTGCATTACAATTATTCTTTACTTAAACAGCAGCATCATTGATATTGTAAAGACGATAAATATTTGTTTAAATATTACTTTATTTTACATATTCACTGAAATAATGTTAGTATATAATTTTTAAATTCATTAGCATTTGTGTAAGATATTCCTCCACATTTATTTTTTATTGTTTTTTTAATATATATATATATATATTTATTGTTATTTATATCTTTTAAATTTTGTGTTTCGCTTGGGTAACCCACCACCAATTCACCTGTGATCCATCTCTGTGGTCCCTTGTGTCCTTTTTGACTCCCCCCCGCCACGCTGATTGTCTCTCCTATTTGGTTTCCCTATAGTCTAGGAAACCATTCAATATTTTTCTCTTTCTTTCTGGCTTATTTTGCTGAGTTTGATCCCCTCTAATTCCATCCATGTCGCTGCAAATTGCATGTGTTTATCTTCTTTGAATGCTGAATAGTATTCCATTGTGTATATGTACCACATCTTCTTGATACAATCATCTATTTTTGGACATCTGGGTTGCTTCCATACCTTTGCTATTGTGAACAGTGCCACAATGAATATACCGGTGCATGTATCCTTTTGGATTAGTGTTTTTGTGGCCTTTGGGTAGATTCCCAAAAGTGGTATTGCTGGGTCATATGGAAGCTCCATTTTTAGCAGTTTGAGGAATCGCCATATAGCTTTCCATAGTGGTTGGACCAGTTCGCCTTCCCACCAGCAGTGTAGAAGAGTTCCTTTTTCTCCACATCCTTTCCAGCATTTGTTGTTGCCCGTATTTTTAATGTGTGCCATCCTCACAGGTGTGAGGTGGTATCTCATCGTGGTTTTGATTTGCATTTCCATATTTCTCCACATTTATTACTAATATGTTCAACATAATTTAAAGATTCACAACCATATTTACCCTAACTCAAATCTTCCACATTGTTATGTATGAATATATGAGTTAGTCATATCTATTATTTTATCATTTTGAATATGAAGACTACTGAAGTAATATGCAGCCTATCACATAATACCTTATTTGTTTTTCTTCCATGTCAGAACTTTTCCATAGGTACATTTCAAGGCAAAGTTAATACTGTAATAATTTAAAAATGATTTTTAATGGTAACTTTAGGAGCCAATAAAACTCTATCACCACCACACAAACACAAGTTTATAAAAAAAAAAAAAAGGAAATTCTCTTCAGTCAGGAAAAGAAAGATTTTATTAGACATGAAAATATGTTGTATCTAGTTTCTTTTAGTTTATTTATTACTTTAATTATGTTGATAACCTAAATGTCATATTAAGGGATAAAAGTAGGGAAAAGTAGCAGACTGATTGCACAACACTTATTATTAAATGCATGCACATTTTAAAATGTGAATGGAAAAAAGTGAAAAAGGTAAATTAGCATGGTCAATAAGCCCCACATGAAACATTTTTCTAAACTTGTTTTTAAATGCTTTCAAGACAGCTATATGCTACATCCCTTATTTCTTTGAGTTTTTATAGAATTTTTAATTAACGTGATATTGGTTGATTAGATATATAATTTTAGGTTTACAGGAGTATAGCACCTCTAAAAATCTAGGGTCCATCCATGACCATTCCCTATCCAATTTTACCACCCATCTCACCCTTTTCCCCACACTAATCCACTTATCTTCTGGTAACCACTCTATTTTCTGAATCGAAGCATTTTGTATATTATCTAGTTTGTTTACTTGTTTTATTTATCTTCTACATATGAAAGAAATCATAATCATTTTTTTCCGTCTGACTTATTTCACTTAGCATACTCCTCTCTAGGAACATATCCCATGTCTGGTAGTTGCAGCTGGTAAGGCAGCTCTAATAATCTATTTCTGTTCACATTTCATCTAAGGACTCATATTACAGCTTTGAAAACTTGCATTATTGCATAGTGTTATTTTATCGAATATGAACATCTCACTACCTTTGATGGGATTTTTAATTTACACCTTTTCAATATCCATCCCTCTAAGTTCAAGTTCTAATTTGCATGAATCTTCAAGAAACTACAAATTAGACACAATATTCTTATAACTGTGTGACAAGTATTCAATACAGAGTCAAGCATACCCAGCAATTACAATATGTGATGTGTATATCCTATGATTGATTTGTAAGTATGGAACCCACATTGTGGTCATCAGACAACTTCTTCCTGCATGATCTACACCAGGCACTTTTTGAGATGATTTGTTGTTGCCTGGTGCACAGAATAACAATTATAATCTCTGAAGATATAATTATTTTTAAAAATCTCTGGTTTGATTTTTCCCATGCTAGAGTTCTTGAACTCAGGGTTCTCATTTAATTGTGTCATAGTGGGCAAAAAACAAAAAAAAAAAATGATGAAGTAATGGCATGTGTAACTTAAGGTATGATGTCCAAAGGGAATGCAAGAATCTTAGTATCAGGGAGATTCATAAAATCTTGTGATATTTAAACCTGTCACCACTTTCTCCATGTTCTGGTCCTTCAAGCAAATTGGCAGTGCCGTGAGTATAAATTTCATAGCTTCCATTTCCTTTTTCTGAAAAATTTAGCATCCAAATACTAGTCACAGTTCATCTTACTAACTACTAATTATTGTTCTACTCATTGGTCCTGTTAATTTAAATATCAAAAAATTATTAATCAAAAATTGAATTATTATTTGTTTGATCACATTCATACTATTGTATTCTCCAAGCACAGTTTTGGACATGTGAAATACGTTATGGATGTAATATTAGAAGGCATATTTTATAAAATATATTTGTGAATTACACTGTATTCTCAAGTAATGTATTTGTATGAGATTTTATTTATGCAGATGACTGATTAGAAGTAAATATTTTGCAATTTGTGTGTGTGTATGCATGTATGTTTTAGAGAGAGAGTGGGATTAAAGAGGGCAAAATGCCAATTTTGAAGGCACTATTGAAGTACAACTCTCCAAGTTCATGCCCTCATTATCTCTCTCTTTCTCACTTTATCTCTAGTCTCTCCTTGCTCCAGTTTATCTTTCACACTTCTGCCACAGTGCCCTTTCTAAAATGCAAATTTGATCTTGTTTCTCTCATGTCCAAGGTCTTTCAGAATAAAATAACACTTTCTCAGCGGGCTTCCAGCCTAACTTCAGACATCCCTGGTTTAAAAGTTCTCTTGCCAGACCTTGCTGCCTTTACTTGCCAGAGAGCTCTAATCCCAAATGCTTTTCTGTGACTCTGCCCTGCCCAACCTTCCCTGCATTGTCGGTCTCCTCCTCCTTGTGCTCCCACAGCACTTGCTTCAGTGAATTGTACGGATTTGTATCTGTCCTCCTCTGTCCCTCCTTTGGGTGGTTTACTTCTTAGATGAAAGCCCTCTGAATTTTGTACTTCTTTTCTCAAAGTCTGGGACATAGTAAGCCATCCCAACACTTTTGAAAATGACGGATTCAAATGCTTACTAAGTATATTCCCCAAAGAAAATTATTTGTCCAACCTAGATTAGTAGCCAAATAATTCTCAGAAACTATTTTTGTTGTTGTTCAGTAAACTTGTACCAGTAGCTGATAACGGTGGTCTAATCTTTATAAACAGCTTTTTCTACAAGTGATTTTCATTTTGATCTTGAAAATGTCCCCTTTGCTGTCTTTGACTTTTAACACTGGGGCATCTGCACTGTTCTTTTGTTTCAAAGCTAAAGTGTTACAAATTTCTTCATCCTTTCTCACTTTTCACTAGTAGATTAATATTTCTCTTATTTATTTATTTTTAAATATTTATTTATTTGGTGGTGGTGGTGGTGGTGTGTGTGTGTGTAGAAAAGCTGTGGTGTAGGCCAGAGGTGCAGGGGGTGAGAGGATTTACCAGAGACAGAATGGGGCACATAACAGGAGGATCTACTGAAATACACTGCAGTGGGTGAGACAAGAGAGGTCTACTGTGCCATGTGGGTAGCTCCCTGGCCCAGGATTGAACTCAGGCTTTAGCAGCGATAGCCTAAGACTTAACCCCTAGGCCCTAAGCCACCAGGGAGGCCCTAGATTAATATTTCTTAAATAAATAATATGTTTAGTTCTGGAAATGTAAAAATGTCTGATAACTTCACTTAGCAACAAGCTCATATGAGATCATCAGTAAATATTGTTTAATGAATGAATGAGCAGATGGAATGAGAATGTGGATACAATTTCTACTAATAAACAGGAGAAGCAAAGAATGTATATCTCCTCCTTCCTTTCCCTTTGACAATGTTGTAGGAAACCTACTATAGGTTGACTTGAAAATGAGGTGAGAAGCAGCAAGGTGGTAAGATGTGAGGAAGAGGAAGGGGGCTGGATAGGAGTGGATAGGAATGCTTCAGAATGACAGTATTGAAAGGCAGGGTCCTATGCCCAAGTAAAGCTGTCTCTATCAAGGTGTCAGTGATGTGTGAACTTCCTGCTATGGTACTAGGGAATTTGATGAAAGAAGTTTCAAGTTATCTGTACCCAAGAAGGCCACCTCATTATATTAAGAACATCACAGTTTTAGTCCAAAGCATTATCAGCAAAAAAAATGGGAAGCAGATGACCAATCCATTTAGAAGTTTGGTGCAGGAGCTTTTTAAAAATGTCTTACGGTAGCATTTTTTGGTCATCTTAAAGGACAACCTCACCTAGACATTGTAAGCTTTATCTGAAAATAAAGCTAGAAAAGTAATTCCTGGGAGGAGAAGCAACCTGATAGGTTAGAAGAAGCCATGACAGAAAACATAAGGATTACACATAGCCCCTTTAAAGAACAAGGGTGTCACCCCTTGTGTTTTTTCTTTAGTTGATCTAATCCACAAGAAATGAAAAGATGTCCACTTCTCCCTTTTACCTTGAGTGGATCATTTTTCCTCTAAATATCAGTAAAATCCCAGCACGAAATAAATGAATTTGAATTTAAAATCGTGCTGTGAACCAGCAAAGGGTCAGCTGCTGACACAATAGTGTAGGGGGTGCTGATGCTGAACTTGCTGATAATGCTGTCACCTGGTGTATATGTTGACATTGAGACTGATGAGAGGGCAGACTTGGATATATCAAAGAGGTTGGCAATAATAAAAAGTAACAGGGGCACATAAGAGAGTTGAGGAAAAGCTAAAGACGCAACTGCTGTACTGTAATACAGGGCATAGGCGGCTTACATTTTGACCCATTAGAGTTATTGCAAAGCTGATGTGAGGCGCACATGCACATGGAGACGAGCAACAAATTGGCGACCGCAAGAAGATCACCTTGCTCACCTTCAAAACTCCAACAAAAGGAATTAAAAGACTGGGGCTCAAGGCTTATTAAATATACTATATTGAAAAGGATTGGCCTCTGTCACTAACGGACTTGCCTCAGAACCGCACCCAGTAGCAAGGTCTGAGGGCTCGTGAAGATGGGAAAAACAAGTGATTTTAGATAATAAAAGTTTTGGGATATGAATGGGCATTGATTATTTTCAGCATGGAAAACCATAGCAATTGAAAAATCTGATTTGGAATTCAAAGTATACAAGAAGGAGACTTAGGCAGAGGTTTACCTTCCAACTCTTAATAATGAGCGTCTGAAGGAAGGAAATACTTAACAAATTTAAGAGAAGAAACTTTTGAAAGATCCTGAAACATCTTGCACTCATTCTCATTTAAAAAACTGTATATGCTGATTACATATACTTTTAACCTCTTGTTACCATGCATTCTAAAATAATCTCTATGGGGGGAAAAAATGCTGCCTTATTTTGAAAGAATATAAAGGGTTTGAAAATAATATTGCTTTATTCTAATTCAATGTAACATCAAAATACTTAATTGGAATAGACTGATTTAACCTTATTGGTTTAAGATAATATGATTTTGCCATTTATTTAAGAAATAGTTCATAGATTCTATGTATATTTTTTAAGTTTTGCAATCTCATAAGTAGGGGGAGCTCTGTTAAAATATCAAACAGTAGTCAATGGTAGTTTTCTCTTTCTCTAAAGAAAAAACAAAGAGAGAGTCTAGTAGATGTAGGATTTGTATTTGATGTTTTAAAATAACCAGAGGTTATGAAGTGTTCATTATTTGTCTTATAAAGTTAACTCTTTCCAAAGTATATATTCTGGTGTTTTCAAGCATGTTGGATTCCTTGGCAGGATGGTTGCATTCTAATATTTTAAACAGATACATAAAATTCATATTATTACTTGCATGAGGAATAGGTCCACCAATGTTAAACCATAACAATAACATTAATATAAATTGTTAATATTTAATTTACAATTTCTCTTGCGTCAGTCACTTATTTTCCATTGTATCAGTTACATTAAACCATAGTACTTCATGACTTTACTGTTAAAATTATTGATCTTTGGTGCTCCTATTCCTAAATTATCTTCAAACATTACCCTCATCATGTCACTGTCTTGCACTAAAATCTTCCAAGTCCTGAATTCCTTAACCTACACACAGCGTCAGCCCTGCATAAAGTGGGCCCTTTCCCTTTCCTGTGTCCAGTCCCCAACACACTTCACACATTTTAGGAGGGTGCCTTTTCATGATATTCCACTTATTTCCATAACTTATGCTTATATAAGGACACACACACACACACACACACACACACACACAAATACATAATCACACATATGTAACTTTATGCATAAAAGGGAGATGTACTGATATTGAATGTAGCAGCAATATAAAACATGAGATTTCATGAACTACAGATAATCTCTATTGCTTTTGTTGGGAAAAGAATAAAGAACACTAAGAAATACTATCTTTGGCTATAAGAGGAGCACTGTGTGTGATCTGTTTTCATTCATTAAAGGATTTCTGGAGATAAATACTTACTACATGTGTTTATAATTACAAAAATATCTCATGTTTATTATTATCTTGTTCACCATACTAAGGCAGCTTATGGGCATAGTCAGGGAAAGCTAACTAGCAGGCTGAGCTTCTACATTTTGTTTAAGTTACAAAAGTTGATACTCCCTGAGGTTCATCAGCTGAATCCTTTTATAGCAGGAACTATCTTGAGTTCTCGTCTGGTCAACATTAATCCTTACATCTACCAGGGCTCTTATCTAACATATGGTCTCATTTTATTTGGTAATGCTGTGTTGGAAGTAGCAAAAGGAATGTTAGTTACAGACAGAAGTGGGGCAAGGAAATAGAAAGAACACCTAAGTCTTGCTGTGACAACTTACATGGGCTTTTTTTTTTTTAATCCCTACTACTAACTACTCATAAAATAAAAGGCAAATTATTTACTCAATCAGATTTTTATTTGAAGAAGGATCATAGCTTTTTTGAATTTAGAATATTAGCAGGTAGGTATATTAATGTAAGATCATTTAACATTATTAATTTCCTAGGTTGAAAGTACTTCTGAAAATGTTTACATTCATTAATTTACATCTGATGGTCCCTCAGTTGCCTCCTTAAAAAAACCTGACATCATTTCCTCTACAAAGAATATAATCTCTTTAAACTCCTTCTAGATATTTAAAAGAAAATCATGTGAAGATAAATACAATGTAAAATTTTACTGTCAAATTAATTTTTAAGGAATAAAATTTTAACTATCTGGAAGAATGATGGGAGAGGATGTAGCAGTGAGAAGGGCGGGTATTTTAAATCAGTCAGAAAATAATCTCAGGTGTGCATGCTAGGAGTAGGTTATTTAATATTTTTAAACAAATTCCATAAATATAAGGACTCAGAAACCAAAAGGAGAAATTATACCAAAGTAGTCATAGCAAGCTGAAGTTAATTCATCACAACTTTCGCATGCGCCTTTGTGGGCAGTTGGCCAGGCCAAGCACATTATCTGTTTGACTCAGTCAGTGCAGCTAATGGAATTTAGCCCCATGTTTGTTGTTGCCATGGCAATGCTATATTCTCAGGCATGTCATGTTCACAGATCAGTAGCAGCAGCACCATTGCAGACACACAACTGCTCTCAGCTTTTGACCATCCACAGGAATTCGCTCTCCAGTCAGTCTGTCAGGAAGGAAGTTGCGACCATGAAGGAGCGCCAGAGCAGGGATACCAGTCCTTCCTTCTTCCTTTGTCACTGCCGTGCTATTATCATTAAAATAACCTTGAATTTTCATGAATTCTCTCATTCACAAACACTGTCAAAGAAGGTGCAAGAGTTCAAGAGAACCCAAAGGGTCAAAGAGAGGACTAGTTTTAAATCTGTGCCTATTGAACCTGGAAATGACATCGCCTGTTAGATATAATCTTATTCTTACCATAGCAAATCAAATCGTGCTGACTGGCACCAATGTCCAAGGCGATTCAACACCATGAAAGGTGACTGGGAGCAAAAGGGTCATATTCTTTGTGGCACTGCTCTGAGAAATAGACACAGACATGTGTGGGAATTTTCTACAAAGAATAGATTTCTCCCCAAAGTGAAAAGCAAATCCAACCAGCAATTTATAAAGGGAATGGGTATTCTATACTATAGATATATTCAGATTCCAAACCAAAGGTATAATTACAAGGCTTTTAAGATGTAAAATGTTTGTACAAGTTACAGGTATTGTGCAGGATGTTCTAATTTGTATATAAAAAGTGATAAAAAGGAGAACAAGATGAATTTCCAGAAAAGTATTTTTGCAGGTTAGAAATATGCTTTTTATTAAATTATGTGTAATTTTCGTAAAATTGCATGAAATATGTAAGTAAATCAGGTAAATGTAAAAATACTTCTGTAAATATTTAGCTGTATTGTCCAACACAGAGCCCAGGGTTAATTATAACAATACACACAGCATTGCATTTCCCTCAGGATTCTCTTTCTTGCTGGGCTTGTGCTGTTGGTCCAGAATGTAGGCATCTGGAGATGCAATAACAACTCCCCATGCTGTCCGGGGCATTGCAGCAGAACTTGGTTCTATGGATAGAAACATGAAATCAGAACCAAGACTTCCCGAATTAGGATATCAGTCCTGCCACTTTCTGTGTATGGGATGGAGTAAAACTGGCAGGACAAGGGAGATAGAAGGAGAAGCTTCTTAATTATTTTTGTTTCTCTCCAAGTACAGCAGTTCAAGGACATTATGTTGCTGAATTTGATCAGAATTTAAGGTTGGATGACCCTGTTTCCCTGCAGATCCCTGAATTGAGGTTAATCAGTGAGCAATCCTGCAGGGAGGCAGCCTGGATTATGCATGCTGTGTTTAAGAATGATATGGTGAAGCTTTGTCCTCTGCCTATCTGGGCCATGTGGCCCAAGAATGGGAAGTGTATTGAAATCGTAGACAGAAGAGTCATCCCATTTATGGCTATGCTTTTGCCGTTTTCAAAGAAATTCCACTGAAATAATATACTGGGGAACATAAACACAACATTAATTTTAACAAAACTGCAGACTATTAAAATAGCAGCTCTCTTTCTTCCAGAAAACTTAGAAAAACAGATCCATGTAACTAGAAATGCTTAACAATTTGCTGTGGAAAGAGAAATCCATACATAGAATGTTGCTTTGATTTTTTTTTTTTTTAGTGCATCACTAATCACATTAAATCACAAGTGAGAGTGCTCTGTAAGTTAACATCACATTGCATTCACTGTTTCCTCTAGCCAAATAATACTAAAGTCACTGAAATATAGGAAAATGGCTCCAAGTGTAGAAAAGAGCAAAAGGAAACAAGTGAAAGATGAAAATGTAAAGGAGTTTTGAAAGGTTTAATCATCTTCTATGCTAACCAGAAAGGTTTAGCAGACACAAGACAGAGTGAGTACCAGTAGAAAACAAACAAAGAGGCCACCATCCTAAAATCACCCACACAGGGAGTGACAGAGAAAGGAAGGCTATGTGGCTGGAACCAAATGAATCCCTACAAGTCCATGAAGGTGGTTCTATATCCTGCGTTCTGAGTCAGTGTCACAGGGTTCAGAAGAAAAGTAAATTAATTTTAAATATTGAAAATTGAGAAAGGGACTCGACTTTGTTGTCCTTTCCCAGCACCGCCCTCATCACTCTTGGACTAAAGAAAGTTTATTCAGTAGGTACAGGAGAAGCATTATCCCCTCCCTACCACCAAAAGTAGTCACCCTGGAAACTACCAGGGAACCCAAGCATGAGTGACTTCAGGAAAACATACATTGACTACTCTATCACCTAGGACTGGGAGCGCTCAGGTCCCTGCATGTGCAGAAAATTCCAAAGTCTAGCTGTGAGTCATTGTACCCTGTGTCCTTCTTCCTCTCCATCCACTTTCCCTGACTACCAACTCACTACCCAAGCCACGGTCATCAGAGTTACTCAATATCACTCACTTAGCACAAATATATTGATGATGAGTAGGATTTTAGGGGCATTAATACATCCACAACTAAAATATTGATCATAATCTATTCATATAAGTAACTTCCAGAATCAGGGCTAACCACAAAATTTGTAATGTTCAAGTGTAAAATGAAAATACATGGGCCCTAGTTAAAAAAAAAAAAAAGAAAATTTTCCTAACTTCCATAATCTCTCTCTCTCTCTCTCTCTCTCTCTCTCTCTCTCTCTCTCTCATCATTTTTCATTAGCTTTTCCAAGTCACTCTACTTTGTACACAGGAGTGATTGCAGGGTAAGAGAGGCCCATGTAACTGCTCGGGATTCTGCCTCCCATATGCTGGGGAAGGGAACTCTGGGTGGGGTCCAAGGGGTGGGCATCCGAGAAGCCGTCCTGGGGAGATGAGACCACACAAGAGTGACAATTCCAAGCCCCCAGGGCATGTTGCATTGTGTTCCTCCACTTAAGAAAGCACAAATTCAAAAATACGGTTGCTAAGAATTTCAATATGGTGCCCACTGAACATTAGACCAAGTGTGGGGCCCCCTAAGTGTGGGGTCCTGTGTGACTTTACTGATTCCACAGGATTCTGCTTCTAGTGCAAACAAATATGTGTAGTTGAGACTACTTTTATGAGTGCACATGTGTCTCTTCATGTTTTGAGAAATAACCACAATAGACAAAACAAAAAAATATTCATTATTAAAATGGATTTTAGGATTTATGTTGGCTATTTTAAATTTCTCAAATTTCTCCTCTTTTAACATACACAGAAATAAATTTAAAGATTTAAATTGTATATGGATGGTATAATAGAGGAACAATGTTTATAACACTTATTTCTTCAAATTGTTCAGATACCATGAGCTTTTCAAATCAGTTAGAGCTTTATGTGGGAAAACCTGTCAGTATTCATGTTGCCAAGCACTGCTCTATCCTTTTTTGTTCAGATCAATTTTCCACTACAACCAGCAATTTAAAAAAGTCGTCAAAATAATTGTTCCTTGATAATATCTACCGGATGCATTTATGCTCTCATACACAAATTAATATAAGCCATTGGGAGAACTCTCAGAGCTGGAGTGTCATTGCACGAATAGTATTGCTGAGAGCCACAAAGCAAAGCGAGCATTGCATGTGGTGAGCCCAAGAATAAAATCACATAATATAAAATAAAAATAAAATAAAACCTGTTATAGACTACAAATAAGAGGCAGTGTATATTTTCTCTGATTGAATCCAATTACTTTATTGTCCCAGGATTTCTTTTTAATTTCATCTCTTTATAAATGTTTTCTCATAGTCATTTGGTAGCAGCATATTTATGTTCACTTTTATCCAACACAGGCTGCAAATTTGCCCTTCACTCGACCCAGTCTATTAATTTTGAAATGCCTAAAGCCAAATCTGACAGCGGAAGAATATCTTTCTGGGTTGTAGCTCCAAACTGCAGGAATAAGCTACCTGCTGCAGTAAAAATGCACATTATTTCTCTTTCAGGAAAAATTAAGTTTTCCTTAAAAAAAAAGTCATATAAAATGAAGGAAACTAATTTATCAGATTTTTTTTGAGTGATGTTTGCAGATGCTTTACTGTGCTCTACTTATGTGTATACACAATTATGCAAATATATATGTTGGCCCTAGGATTCCTACTTATATTAGAAATTTTTGTAGTTTCTTGTCCTAATATATATTTGCTGTCATTCAAAGATACATGGATTTACCCTGGGTACTGTTATCTTGACTCTCAGAAACCAAGTGAAAATATGAATGGCCTCCTTATTTCATAATATAATACCCACATGGTTTATAAGAATACTTTTTCCTAACTCTAGCTCTGATATTTAGTTTCTAATTTTTTTTTACTTTCTCCAGTGCCCTACAGAGTATTACTCTCAAGGCCAAGTTACTGGCCCTACATTTGTTATAACTCTGATATCCCACACTTTACAATGTTAAAGATGTAGAATCTTTATGAGTCTCATCATTGAAGTTTATACATAATAAGGACAAGCCGAACACTAAGTTCAGCAAGTGTCTGCACCTGGTGTTATTTTCTTTCTACTTATCCAAGGCATCAACTCCTTTACTGACCTTTATACAACTGCAACTTTACCATTGCAAGATTCTTTTGGAACTAGAAGTTATTTTTGTCTTCAATTGTCTCTATTAAAATAAATATCCAGAAACCCTGCCCCATCCTGTAGGTTACCTGCAAAGTAATACTCTAATTCTGTATATTCCAGACATAATGCTAGATATTATTCAAGACTTAGCTGGAAACTATAACAAAAGGCAAAAAATAATTGCTCAGAATTTGAAAAGGGACCGATGACAAGAGAGGGAGGGGAAAAAAACTTGGAAAAAGGAGGTACAATACTATCAGAATTTTACTTAGCAAGGGCACAGCTCTTAGTAATCCCTATACCTCATTTTGACTTGTTCAAACCCAAATCCTCCACTGGCCTCAGAGGATCAACACAAATGCTGGTTTGATTATCACACTTCTCTGATCAGTTTACTAAGCAAGTTCCCATCACCTACAATGTATTTTCCACAGTGGTTTCTGAGAGACAGAAATAGTCTCAGGAAATTCTGCATCACAAAAATGTTTAATTGTTCCCAGACTTGGGGAAAACAAGAAATTGTTTCTCCCAAAGATTTCACAACGCAATCAAATATTTTAAGGACTCTGCCAAACCCAGTTTAACAGAACCCTGGTAAATGTGTTTAGCAGAGTTTGCCAGTGTTCTTTCATTACATAGTCTTGTATCAACTACACTTTAGGTCAAAAGGAACATGCTTTAGCAAGGCAATCACACTCCTCTCTCCACTACCCTCTCTTCCACCCACCCTGCCTTGCACTTTGCACTTCACCCAGCAACACTGAATTGTAATCTCTGACCCTACTAGCAGCTTGGTGTAACTGCCAATGTTCCTCTAAGCTGCATTCTATCTGGAATGTCCTGCCTACCCTCTGTGACTGGCCCTCTTAATGAAAGGCATGTTTCACCTGGTTTATGTATCCTCTGGATCTTCCTGACAAGTTTTTGAGCAAGACTGAAAGAGTTTGATGAGTTTAAATGCTTTTTCTACTATTTGCTGCATGAATGACCTTAGGCAAATAACTTGACACTTGCCCCTCAACATCTTTATCTAAAAAGTGAAGTTAGGGCCTCCCTGGTGGCACAACAGGTTAAGTCATAGCACTCTGAAGCTATCTGCAGCACGAGTTCGGTCCTGGGCCAGAGAGCTTCCCACCTGGCACAGCAGACCTTTCCTCTCTCTCCCACTGCTACCCTCAGCAGTGTATTTCAGTCAATCTGCCTGTTGTGCTCCCCTTTCTGTCTCTGGTGAGTCCTCTCACCCTCCACACTTCTGGCCTACACCCCAACTTGCATGCATAAATAAATAAATAGTTTAAAAAGTGAGGGTAAAACACTGTATCTACCTCCTGGGGTTGAGGAGAGGACTGTCTTATGAATAGATATGAAAAGTAAGAGCAGTGTCTGCTATGCAGTCAGCACCAAATAAGTGTCACCGTTACTGAAACTTGTGCAATTCTCTAGCATCACACACTAGCATCATCACACAGTGTGATCACTATTGCTTTATGCATCTGTATTCAACATCAAATTATGTTTGGACTGAGCAACAGAGCTGTAGATTATTCATTTTTTTTTCTGACCCTAGTGTCTAGCACACGCTAAGCAATCAATAATGATTGAATGACAAATTTATCTATTATAAATGTTCAAAAGTCAAATTTAACAAACTAAATTAAGCCTATAGTCCAGGTAAACTTATAATATTTCATAATGCTACTGAGTCTCAGCTTCTAATGCTGCAGCCAGCTATCTGCAATTGGCTTACAGTAATAGTAATGTAATAGGGTGTGTTCTGTCCATGAGTATCTGTTTTATAATATTAATTCAAATATGAGGAAGCTGATGTCTCTAAAATTGCTGGAGGAGATAAAAAAATATAAGAAACAATTTTATCTGAAAAAAATCTGTGGTCCTAGAATTGATAAGCCAACACGTAATACATTAAAAAACTGAAGAATATTCAATTTGTAGATGCCCTTCAACTTAATGATAAAACAATAGCATAGATTATTGCTTATTTATTTGCTTCCTTAATTGGTAATAATAGGTCATAAATGAAAAAGGGAAAATAATGAAATTCTTATTTTAGTCCTCTGTCATTCTTTGGGTTAAATTTTTTTGTACTTTTTTTTAAAGATTTATTTATTTATGCATAATAGCTGGGGTGAAGGCCAAAGGTGTGGGGTGATGAGAGGATTCTCCAGAGACAGGGTGGGGAGCAGAACAGGCTGGTCGACTGAAGTACTGCTGAAGGGAACAGCGGGTGATACAGGAGCGGTCTCCTGAGTCATGTGGGAATGTCCTTGGCTGGGGATTGAACTCGTGCTGCAGTGGCTCTGGATAGCTTCATAATGCTGCACTTAACCCATTGCATCCCCTTATGTCTGCTGTTGGCACGTGTCAAAATCTGTACTTTTAAAAAAGATTATAATGAATTACTTTGCAGCTGATCATTTAATCGTTGACATTTTTCAGTTTTATTGAAGTAGAATGGAGAAATAAAATTATATGTATTTTAGGTATAAATGTGATGTTTTGGCCTATGCTTACTTTATAAAATGATAATTACAATAAGGTTAATTAGTACAAAGTTAGCATGGGGGAGGGGTGAGAATACTTAAGATCTTCTCTCTTAGCAAATTCCAAATACACATTATTATTAATTATACTCAGTATGCTGTATACTAGGTTAGGTCCTCAAAGCTTTTTCTCTTGTATCTGAAGGTTTTACCCATCTCTCCCAGATCTCAACTCCTGGTAATCATCAGTCTTTCTCTATTCCTATGCATTTGCTTTTTCTCGTTTTTAAGATTCCACATGTAAATGAGATCCATACAATATCTGTCTTCTTCTGTATGTCTGTCTGATTTCACTTAGTATAATGGTATGTATTGATCTCCGGGTTCATCATGTTGAAATGACAAGATTTTTTATTGTCATGGCTGAATTGCATGTATTTATATAATTTATAAATATTAATTATCCATTTATTCATCACTCCAACAATATATACACGTAGTTTCAATGTCTTAACTAGCAGTGAATATATGAATGTATATGTCTTTGAGATACTAATCTTGTTTCTTTGGGTATGTATCCAGAAGTGGGATTGCTGGCTCATATGACAGTTTTAGTTTTAATAATTTGAGGAGCATTCTATACTGTTTTTCATGATTGTTATGCTGTATATCCTTACCAACCTTGTGGAAGGATTTCCTTTTCTTTGTCTTTCTTATTTTTTTAAATTTCCTTTTCTATAAATCCAAACCATCTTAAAAAGTGTGAGGTGATATCTACTTATGGAGATTAGTAATGTCAAATACTCTTTAATGTACATGTTGGCCATTTGCATGTCGTCTTTGGAAAAATGTCTATTTTGTTTCTCCACCTATTTTACAAATTGGGTTAATTCTTTACCATTGAATTATATGTTTCAAATGTCAACCCATTATCAGATATATAGTTTGCAAATATTTTCTCTCATTCCATACTTTGTCTTTTCATTTTATTGATTGTTTCCTTTGCTGTGCAGATTTTTAACTTGCTATAGCTCCACTTGTTATTTTATTTTATTTGTATCACTTTTGGTGTCACCATAAAAAAATATATAATTGCCAAAAGCAATGCCAAGGAGTTTTTCTCCAATGTTTCCTCTAGGACTTCTAAGGTTTGGGGCATTATATTTAAGTCTCTAACCCATTTATAAATAATCTTTTTGTGGGTAGTGTAAAATAAGACCCAATTCTATACTTTTACAACTGATTTTCCAGTTTTCCCAATACCGTTTATTAAAGAGATTATCATCCCCTATGTCTGCTGTTGGCACATGTGTCAAAATTTATTTGACTATACATGCATTGACTTGTATTTGAACTTCCCATTCTATTACACTGGAACTCTTTGCTTTTATTCAAAGACCATACTGCTTTGATTATTACAGTTTTATAATATATTTTTAAGTTGGGATGTGTGAATCCTCCAGCTTTGTTTTTCTTTCTTAACTCACTTTGACTATTCAGAATTTTATATGTTTTCACACAGATTTGAGGATTGTTACTTCTATTTTTGATAAAGATATCAATGGAATTTTGATTGATTTCCTTTAAACTGTATATTACTTTGGCAACGTAGACATTTTAACAATATTCATCATTTCTATCCACAAAGATGGGCTATCTTTGCATGTATTTGTCTTCCTAGGTTTCTTCATCAGTATAGCTTTCAGTGTATAGGTCTTTCACCTTCTTGTTAATTTTTTCTAAATATTTTATTATTTGTGATGTTTTACTAATGAGATTTTTATAAATAAGATTTACCACTGATTTACACAGTATCAGGTTTATGCCTTTCTTTTCTCTCCCACCCCCCCCTTCCTTCTAGTAACCACTATATTTTTCTCAGAGTTTAAGAGTTATTTTTGTAGTAATTTGCAAATTCATTTGCTTTGATTATTTACATTCCACACATGAGAGAAATTATGATAATTGGCTTTCAATTTCTGATTTTGTGTAGCAAAATCACCTCAAGGGCAAGTGGGATCTATTCTATGCATGTAAAGGTGGTTCATTGTATACAACTAATATAAATTGATTAATGTAATTCACCAATTGAAGAAAAGAGAAAGATAAAAATGCAAATGATTGTATCAATAGATGCAGATAAAGCATTTGACAAGCTCCAACATTCATTAATGATAAAAATTCTTGAGTGAAATTAAAGGTAGAAATAAGATACCTCAAATAGTAAAGATAATATATGACAAACCCACATTATGAATGGTGAAAAACAGAAAACGTTTTCCTTTCTGATGAGTACAAGACACTACTGTTTAACATAGTATTGGAAGTCTTAGGCAGAACAATTAGGCAAGAGAAAGTATTAAAAGGCATTAAAATTGGAAAAGGAAGTAATGTTCTAAGTTTTGCAGATAAAGTGATAATATTCATAGAAAACCCAAAGGACTCCACTAAAAAAACTATTATCAAAATGGGGGCCTCCCTGTTGGTGCAACAGGTTAAGCACAGTGCTGTGGAGATGTTGGCAGCTGTGGTGCGAGTTGGATGCCCTGCCAGGGAGATTCCCACATGGTGCAGCAGACCTCTCCTGCCTTGTCCCGTGCTCCCCTCAGCAGTATATTTCCCGCGATCTACCTGTTCGGCTCCCCACCCTATCTCTGGTGAACTCTCTCACCGACCCACATGTCTGGCCTGCACCCCAGCTCGTATGCATAAATAAATAAAATCTTAAAAAAATACTATTAGCAAAACAATGAACAAGTACAATGAAATAACAGGCGTCAATGTCAATATACAAAAGTCTGTTGCATCTGCATATGTGAAAAAAATGAATTAGAAAATTAAAAAATTTAAGAAAACAGTCCTATTTACAAAAGCAAAATATATAAGTACCTAGGAAAATACTTAACAGAGGAGGGAAATTACCTCCTTAATAAATATGTATGAATCCACAAAAGACCCTGACTAGCTGCAATTCTGAGGAAAAAAAAAAAAAAAAAAGAATGGAGATATTCTCCCAGACATCAAGTCATACCACAAACTATCATCACACTAATTATCAAATCATCACATAATCATTAGTATGGTATTAGAATAAAAACAGACACAGATCAATGGAATGGAACTGAGAGCTCAAAACAAACAAACAAAAAAACCACACTTATGTGGACAGTTAATATGATATAATGGAGCCAATGAGAAAGGAAAGTCTCTGCAACAAATGGTGCTGGGAAAACTGGACAGTCACTCACAAAAAAATTAAACTAGACCACTCTCTCATACCTTAACCAAAAAGTTACTCAAAATTGTTGAATAACTTGCATGTAAGACCTGAAACCATGATATACAAAAGGAAAACATAAGTAAAAACTCCAGTACACCGGTTTAAGGGATGTCTTTGGGGACTGGACTCCAGAGGCAATGGAAACAAAAGCAGAATTAAACAAATAGAACTACATGAAACTAGAGTTTCTGTACAGTGAAGGAAACTATCACTAATCCAAAAATGGACTAATACCCAAGATCTTCAAAGATCTCATTCAACTCAACAACAAGAAAATAAACTCAAAAGCAGTCAAAATAGTTATAGGCACTGCTCCAAATAACACATACAGATGGTCAACAGACATATGAAAAAAAAAAGCTCACCATCAATTATCTTCAGAAAAATACAAATCAAAACCACAGTGAAATCCCATCTCACAGTGAGATCAGAAACAACAAATGTTTGTGAAGATATGGCTGAAAAGACAAACTCATTCACTATTGGCGGGAATGTAGACTGGTACATCACCTATGCAAAACAATTTGGAGGTTTCTCAAAGTACTAAAAGTAGGTCTGCCATGTGACCCAGTAATTTCACTCCTTAGGTGACTATCTAATAATCACAAAAAGACAAATTACAAGAAGCATATACACTTCTATGCTCATTTATTGATTTTAGACTTTTTACCTAAGGAATTGTAAAAAAATAAGTTTCTAACATTAAGTCATTCCTTCTGTACTATTTTGTCATGGTATCTCTAAAAGACTAGTACATTTCCCCTATAAAATTAAAAGCTTCTTAATAGTATAGTCTTCGAATAACCTAGGATACTAGGAGTGTGGTTTAATAAATATTTGTAAAATAACAAAATTTTATCAGCGATGGCTAGTTTACACACACACATACCTAAATACACACTTTTTATTCACTGGTCTCATATTTTTTCTCCTTTTAGCTTGAAAGTACTGCTACTAATAATCACATTACATGCAAATAAATTGTTCATTATTTTGGAGATACATACATGTCATACTCTGAATATCAATATGTTCAGATGAATTTTATCTCCCCTTATGCTTTAAAAGTACACACAAGTGCCCCACAGAGTCATGTTTGTCCGAATAAATATCATTGGTTATAAATGTAATATGAACCTTTTGAAACATCTCATCGTAGAGTTACTTATTTTATTCCAGTCTTATTTCAATGACAAGAAATGTAAAACTGATATAGTTTTAAATAGAGCAGGTAGATACAGTTTTTCATAAATTAAAATATATTTATATCATTGTCAATTGCATTATGGTTGAAGCAGAAGTGATTGAGTGAAATAGTTTAGAAAAAACGTACAAATAAATCTGCAAATTTTATGACATTGTTTTTCCTTTTTAAAAAATTACATTTAATTTAAGCAAAAAAAAAAAAATTCAAGATTTTTATAAGAAGTAATTATCCTTAGCCAAGCCCACCATCCTAAGCTATCCAACACCAAAGCATCTTAATTATCTTCATCTCTTAGATCACATTTCTTTTTTAAAATTTTTAATTGAGGTAACACCTTACAGCACCGTACATAATTTAGAAATTACACCTCTTTGGATATATGCTACTTCACCCCACCTGTTACCAAAGCACCCAAATCTACCATAGTCCATTGGGACATCGCTCCCCTCTCCCCATTCCCTAAATAGATTCCTCTTCTGGTAGCCTCAAAGGAGACAAATACTGGATGGTTTCTCTAATAAATGGAATATAAAGATCAAAACATAGAAACAGATAATTGTAAACCAAAATAAACCTAGAGATGATGTTTATTTTCGAAGTGAATGGGATTACAGGACTTGTGAACACAGTATCAGGAGCTGAAGTACCGAGACTAATATCAACTGTAAAATATTTCTTTAGCGTCCAAAGATTTTCTGCATGCATTAGTTTGTCCTTAAATGAATGCTCTGTAGTTATCCTGCATCATGCTTCCTGGCGTGAAGTAGTTAGAGGGAAGAAGGGATATATTTTATTTGATAATTGTCACAAGGCAAACAACTTTCTGAGGTAATAGGATTTGGTAATGACAAGATGGGCTGGTTTTCAAATGGCAAAAATCTCATGGAACCTCATTATTTCAGCAATCAAAAACAGCCCTTGACAATTTACAGCCTTTGTAATTTAAAGTAATATTTACAAAACAATAGTGTCTCTTTTATATGCACTCTGCTCATTCTCAATGTTATAAGATATCCCCATGTTGACTAACTGTGCATTGATTTTAATAGGCATTCTCTACAGAGCAATATGAATATCATTGGAAGCTGTATAATACAATTTTCTACCTCTGAAATGCTATAGAAAACTACACATTTTATACTGACATGTGCCCTATCAATAATAGAGTTTTTATATCTTATTTGTAGCTATTGATCTCACCAGCATAATGAAAAATTGATTGTGGTGAAGTGCACCATTTCTTAAGTATAAATTTCAATGTCAAATTATTTTTATCTATGTATCCCAATTATGTGTGAAACTTATACATTTATATATGTTTGTTTCCACAAAACTCTACTGCAATAAATTAGATATGACAAGAATCTACTGAGTCAATAGAAACCAGGTTTCTCTCACTAAAATATGATTCCAAAATTAAATACACTAGTTTCACTTCTTCATTATAAAGAGAATTAATATCTTGATACACAATATCTTCTTACGCAATTTAACAATTTAAAATGAGGTCTTAAATCTTCATGGATACAAACACTCACACACTCACACACACACACACACACACCGCACAATGAGAGAGGAAAAAATATACACCCAAAATCCATGCACTCATTGTAGTACACATGATACTATAAATGAGGCTCCTGTTGTTATCTCTTGAGACCTTATTATTTTAGAGGGAGCTTTCTGCTAGGAAAATCTGCTGGCATAGGGGCTGACAAAACATAACAGGAATATAATCTTTACTCATCGATGGTGACCCCCCAACAAGTCTGACATAAAGCGAATTAGGTCAAAATCTACAAATCTAAACAAAATCTATAAACTCTTATCAGTTGTGAATTACATCCCTATAATCCTCCAGATACAAAGAGTTCAGAAAAAGAGAAAAACTTATTTCTATAATAATTTGCACTTTTATATTATTTTAAATTGAAGCTAGTGATTAAAATTTTTCAGGTTCTCTTTTAGAAATATAGATTTTAAAACATAAAAATACTATTTAATGAAATGTATTCTTTATCATGAAAGAAAATACAATATATACTGTATGTTGTGTGTGTGTGTGCATACACACACACACACACACACACAATACCCCTAAGGAACACTTTTCACCTCTTTCTATGGAAGAGTAACATTCCATTATTCCATTTATGGATGGACTATATTTGGCTTATCCACTTACTACTTGAAGGACATTTGGATTGTTTCTACCTTTAGGCTGTTAGGACTCATGCCACCATGAGCATCAGTGTTTGTGAGGACATGTTTTTATTCTCATGGATATAGATCTAGAAATGGAATTGCTGGATCCTAGGCAATTCTGCTTAACCTTTTAAGGAAATAAAAGCTGTTTTCCAAGTGGCTCCACCATTTTACATGTCCATCAGGAATACACAAGCCCTCCAATTTCTTCACACTTTAACAATATTGTCTTTGTTCTTCATTATTGCCATGCTAGCCCCTGTGAAGTTGTGTACTGTGATTTTGATTTGCATTCCCATAATTATGAGTAACATGAATCATATTTTCAAGTGGTTCCTGATCATATATATGTTTCCTTTGGAGAGATGTTTATTCAAATGCATTCCCATTTTTAAGTTGGGTTATATGTCTTTTTATCATGGAATTGTAAGAGTTCTTTATATAATCTGGATAAAAGCCTTATCAGATAAATGACTTTCAACTATTTTCTCCCACTAGACAGTTATTTTTTTTAAACTTTAAGTTCAACCAGTTTTCAAATATCTACAATTGAAAGTTCTAACATTAGCTGTAGTAAACAAATATGGCAAACTCATACCAAATGAAGATGGATCTTTAGTTCTACATGAAAGAGGTTACTGCAATTGGATTTCAGATGATGTGAAATAGAAGTGCAGCATGTACTGATAAAGGCTGGATTCCTGTTGTACCATCCCAATTTTCAATTTACTTAGCAAAAGCTTCAGAAAACTGTCAAGTGTCAAAGTCAGTAGCATGTCGACAAAAATCTGTGAAAGGGTGTAAGTAAATGAATAGTAGAGAAAAATGTGCAGTATTAAAAACAAGGATCTTTAGAGGGAGTTGAAGTGCTATAGCAACTGAGTATGAAAAAACTAGCAGATTTGACTGAGGGGAAGTCATAATTGTAACACTTTTCTATTGACAGATGGGGGCCCAGAAGGTAGCTTGGAGTCAAAACAGAGCACCAAACACAGGAATAACTTGTGAAAGAGTGGATGAGATCAAATGCATGTTTATAAAAAGATGATTATTTTAGAAGAGGATCTAAATAAAGGTTCCTCAGCTGTGAAGGGTTCAAAGTAACAATTATTTTCATTCTCTTAATTTTTGTTACTGACATTGATGGTCCAATTGAGAACAGCAGCATTTTACTGCACAAATATTGCTCTTTGCAAAAATGACTATTCTACTGTGAAAGAGTGAAACTGAATCAAGAGGTCAATTATATACAAATTTGGAGTTGTAATCTCCTCATTCATTCATTCACTCATTCATTAAATAAGAACTTAATAAATAATCTTATGTGTCTGGAATTTTGCTAAATGCTGGTTCTAAGATGCTAACCAAGGCATACATCTTGTCCTCTAGCAGTTTCTGGTTTAGTATGAGAGAGAACAGATAAAATCATCATCTCCTGGAGCAAAGTCTTATATTCCCAATGGCATAATACCACACTTCTCTGGAGTCCACAGGTGCTAGACATCAGGAAGTCATGAGTCAGTTTGGTTATCTAAAGGAAGCACATTGAAGCATACAGGCAAGGAAAACTGAAGAATGCCTCCCATGCAGGTGGGATGCAAATAACTCCGATCATGGCTCTCTCAGTTCTTGCAAATAAACAAGACTGCACATTCAGAGACTTGTTAGACAGTATGTATACATATTTAAGGGAAAGATGAGAAGAAAAATATCTTTACCTTATTATTATGGCCACTTTATCTACCATGAGACTAGGAAAGAACTCCAACCCTGATGCCAAATGGTTTTGGTTTAAATATCACACTGCTACTTAGCAAATGTATGACATTTATTTAAGTTACTTATTACTATGTTCTATACCATTCTCATTTGTGTGTGTGTATATATATACACACATATATATTATATATAAGTATATATAGTATATCATGTATATGAAATACATCATATATAAGTATATATAGTATGCCATATATATGATATATATCATAAATACGTATATATATAGTGTGTGTGTGTGTGTGTATACACACACAATGTGTGCTGAATTATAACAAAGATGTGTAATTTAGGAGACAGGACCTAGATTATAAAAAGCACTAAAGAGATTTTTATCTCTAATTCAGGTTGAAGAACTCAAGTGAGAGCTTTCCCAAGAATAGCTAAACTGACTTTTCTGATGATACCTATATGTAGGGGGACGGGTTAGGGGAAATGATAGGAGACTCACTCTTTACAGAATATTTTTGCATAGTTGGCAAGGAAGAAAATTCAGCACCAGTAACCTTAGAAAGAGGGCATCTGTGTTGCCTGGAGCAATTGCCAAGTGACATTTGTGGAAGAACTATTTTCCTTCTTTCATTCCACAAAAATGTCTTGACAACCAATTCTATGCCTCATTATTGTGCTTTACTTCTTCATGAAACTTATGCTTGTCTGGAGTTCTCTTCTATATTTCCTTGTATATTGTCTGTTTTTCCACATGAAAATATAAGCTCTGTGAATAAAGCACTGTCCAGTGTTATATCTCCCGGGTCTATAATCATTCATGGCACATCATAGGTGATCAGTAAATGTGATCTGAATGAAGTAGTGCCCAAGGATGTGCTGGTTTTTATAAGGAGGGAAGCTTGCTGTCAGCCCACTTCTAGATGTTAAAGAGATGTTAGTTCAAGATTGAATTAAGAAAACCCAGCATGTTCTCCAGTTCTTAGTGGAGACAAACTGTCACACGTGCTCAAGAGTTTAATACTCTTCTCACTGAACACAATTCTTCTGTTTTGTTTTTCTTTTTTTTCTTTCCTGGATAAACTCATGTAACATCTGGACCATATAGAGGTAAGCTATGTTACACTACAAAAAAGCATAACTCAGATGTTTGGATTTGGCGTGTATCAGTTTGACTACACCTCTCCTTCTGTAGGAATAATATGCTTAGCGATAATGGTACTTACTAAAAATTGACTTTACTACTCAATCACTAAGTTCCTATATTGCAATAGCCAAGTGCTTTCCTTGACTTCTTTTCAGAAAAAAGAAAGAAGAAAAATATCAAAAAGAAGTGGTTTCTCATTAGATTTCTATAACATTTGGATCTTTTTCAGTTTGACAATAGTTAGAAATTCAATTTTCTTATATTTTTAAAAGATTGTTTAGGTCCTGTGCCACTCAAAACAAAAAAAAATACTAAAGAACATACTTTACATGAGTTTGAAAGACACCCAAAATGGAATTTAATTTTGATTTTACATACCTCATATAAGTAGAATAATGCAATACTTGTCTTTATTTAGCTTATTTCATTTAACATTATGTTCTCAATGTTCATCCGTTTTGTTATATATGTCAGTATTTCCTTCCTTTTTAAAAGCTAAATAATAGTCCACTGTATGTCTATGCTATATTTGTTTATTCACTTACCTGTTAAAGGACATTAAGATTGTTACCAAGCCTTTACTATTTAAATAACATTATAACTGCTATTGTGAGTAATGCTGTAATATAGAAATGGCAGAATGCTGATTGTAAGGTACTGAGGGAAAGAAGGGGAAATGAGGAGTGATGTTCAATCAGTATAAAGTTTCAATCATGTGAGATAAATCATTTTAAGAGATTTGTGGTACAACATCATGCCTATATTTAACAATACTTTACACTTAAAACTTAAGAGCATATATCTTGTGATGATTTCTTACCACTTAAAAAAAGTAAAGAAAGAGAATTTTGGTTTTAGATTACTTTGAAAACTTTAGCTGGTTTTAGTGTGATTAAATTTCTTCTTTTTGCAATTAATAATTGCCAAAACCATATATTTTATTATCCTAATTTTATGGATATAGAAACTAGCAAAGGATTAATAAACTGCCCCAAATGGTACAGGTAGTAAAGAGGTGTAGCTGGAATTTACACTTAATCATCTGCTTTAAACATATAGTGTTCTTAAGCATGACAGAGTAATTTTCCCACCTATGCATTCATTGATTTGAAGGATTGTTTAAAGCTAATCATTGGCCTCCATACTATAATATGTTTTGTCTTTTCAGTTATCTCTGGCCAGAAAGTAATGCAACTAGGAAATTAGACTCTTTTGCACTAGCTTGGGTTGAAATATCTTCCCAAACAGCAATAATTCCTCTTGTTTTCCCAATCCTGAAGGACATTCTCAGAAGCTCTTTTTTCCAGTCTCCTCCTCCCAATAGCCTCCCCAAGTTTCACTTAGAATAATCTCATGAGGATCTCTTTCTCTATCCAACCTCGACCCCAAACACCTGTACCAGCTGGGGCGGGGCTAGTCCTCCTTCCCCACAATCCAGAGTGTTGAGGGATACTTTTTGATAAATCCCAGCAGGACTTCCCTCCTTAAAGTTCCAAAATTTCAATCAAAATAAATAACAATATCCAATTTTGTTCTTTGAAAAATGTTAATAGTCCTGCCAGACTGCTGGAGACCTGGAACATGACTACTTCTTTTAGTTTTGTTCATGAACTAACTGCCTCTGAAGAATAGCTGAACTTTTTGTTTGCTTCTCCATGACTTCTTTTTCCTGACAAGTATCATCCTCAATTTCATCAAAGAGTATGCAATGAAAAAAATTGTTATGATACAAAGGAAAAGGACTGTTTATCTGAATTATACCTGCTGTCATTTTAGGGACATTTCTATTTGCTAAAATAAGGGCTTCTCTTTCTAAGTCCTCTCCCTCTGTTTTACATTTTTCATTGCTACCTAGTATCTCTCTCTCTCTCTCTCTCCCTCTCTCTCCAACTTCCTTTACAAATCTTCTTTACCTAAACAATGTATCATAATCAAAAATTCAGCTTTCCTTTTCAACAAAGACATAAAAGAGGATCTTCTTACTAAATACTGCCTTCTGATTATAGGAGAGGGTCTACTTTCAAATGGACTATGGAACTTTTCTTGAGAAAGTTGGTGTTACTACAAAATTAGAGAGCAATTCAACTCTATTGGGAATAATAGTTTTGACATTATCAACCTATCATTATTGTAGGCATGGCCAGTAATTCAGATCTGTATATCTTTAGTCCTTTTTGGTATAATTGTCAGTTTTACAAAAATGAGGATATCTTCATGGAGCAATTCTTGAAACTGAGTATTAGATACTTCATTTCTGAATTGTTTTCTAAAAAACAAAGTATTACTTTGGGAGAAAATAAAGTGAAAACTTTCTTATTAAAAATTAAAAACACAGAACTTTATAAAGTTCAAGAATTTCCTTTTATCCAATGACTTCTCCGAGGTCCTAAAATGCTAATTGTTTGCTCTGTGAATCTCCAAGGAGGGAAGGTAGTGACAGAAAAACACCAGAACACTGCATTTGTCAAGCCTATTTAATCACAGATGATTAGCTCTTGGCCATTTGTGGAGTAGGGTTACCTAAAAGACACATTGGGAACAATCTTTCCATTTTTCAGTTCCATTCAGGCAAAAACTAAGAAAGCTCTTTACTTAAAATTTTCTGTTTTGGCTTTTCAAAAAACTACTTTTCTGTGTTTTTTGCCACCAACCCTTATTGAAAGACAGGCAGACCCATGTTACTTGCTATCCAAATGCTTAGAAGAATTTTGCCAACACAGACCACTACTTCACACAGCACAGCTTTTAAAGGAACTTTGTATGAGGTTCAGTCTCCAGAAAAGAATGAACTTTTGCAACATTGTTTCTTTCCCCAGAGCATGCTAAAATATTTATTAATTCTACTTTTTTCTGATGGTTCCTGAGGCATTTAAACATAAAATTTTGATCCAGTATCTCTAATTGCCTTTTAGGAAATCAAACAATGATGTTTCAAGTATATTTGAGTAGATCATTTTTAAATATTCTCACTTCCATGAAAAACATTTGATAACAATGAACACTACTTATTGTTTATTAATGCTTTCTTTAGTTTAAAAACAAAATGATAATAATACATGTTTTTAATTTAAAGATACTACCTTTCCTTTATATATTATATATCATATATATGATATATATAGTTATGTGTGTGTGTGTGTGTTTACATAATGTAGGTATTAATTGAGGTAACATTGGTTTACAACACTATATGTGAATTAGAGGGAAAGGATTACACTTCCTCAGAAACATGTATTTTGAAAAGGTAAATGGCATGGGTGGTCAGTCTTGGGATTTGGCCAGAAATAAAGATAACGTGTGAGAGATTACACTTAAAATTGAAAGAGGCTTTTGAAGTTCTAAGCATGGGATCCTTACCTTTACCACACAGAAGTTTATATTGTTCGATTTTGGTTTACCTTTATCTAAATTTTAAGAATCTTACTATGAGGCTAGTGGTCTCAATTCCCCCTTGCCTTGTGTAATTTGTTTCTCTAATACAGTCTTTTTCAAACATGTAGGACCAGAAAATTAGGCCCTAAATGTATTAAATATTCCATGATATGTAATGAATTAACTGCTCTCAAGAGTGGGAAGTTTGTGACTACCATTCTTGAAAGACTTAAGAAAACACATCATTTCCTATAAGGTTTAATTATCTCTGGATTTTTGTGTCGTCTGTATAGATAAGACAATATTTCTTTAACTTACTCCAGCGGAGTCATTGTGGGCAAAATGAAATGATGCTTATAAACATAGTTAACTAGTGATAAATCACCAACTGTATCTGGTCTTCACATGAACGTAGCCAAAATCTCAGATTTTTTTTTAACCTATGACACCCAAGTTTATATGAACTGTATTTCCTTTTATATCAATCAGGAGATAAGACTGATCAATAAGTCCTTGCCACCCTTCCTTCCTCTGAAGTTTTTGTTTGGTTTTATTTATCACTGAGAATCTCCTGCTCCAAGGTGGAATGCAGGGAAACCAGTTTGTCTCATTCTAGGCCTTGACAGACTGAACTTCAACCCTAGAAAGGACCAACCAAGCAGTTCTTAACCAAATAAAGCCTCAATCTATCTAAATGTAAAGAGCAAAAATCATCTCCAAATTATTAGTCGAGGTACCAAAGAACCCAGCTAAATGGCACTATTAGTCTGTTATTTTTCATTGTTGACTTGAATTTAAGATATTAATTTTAACTTGTTTTAGAAATGACTATAATGAGAAACTCTGGGAAGATTCTGGCTTGATTTAGGAGACTGAAGAAGGTATGTGACAAGGCTAAGATTTGGATGTTGAGCTGAGTTGTTCGGATTTCCTCTAGTCATGGCTGCCTATCATGTGATATTCCCCATGTTACTGGAATTGTGTAGTCACCCCAATCACAGCATTCTCCTTCTCTACGTCCGCAACGGATGCAAGACATAACAAGATATTCTGTTTTGTTTTCACTTATTTATTTATTTTTCTATTGATTGTTTTGAAACACGGTATATGATTTAGGGGATAGGTCACACTTATTTAGATGAATGTCACCACAACACACCTACCACCAAGACACCCATAATCCTTCAGCAGAGGCCAGTGGACTCCCTCCCATTTTAGTTCCACTCCCCACCCAGATCTTCCATTTTAGATGGGAAGTTCTTGTGCTTCCTCACAACCCAGCAGAAATAGAATCTGATGATATGAATGTATTATTGTGCAATTACTGTGTACCTGAATAACAAATGCATCACACATGATGATTTCTAGCATCAGAAAGTTCATAGATATTTTTGCTGCTTTTGGACCTCCTAAAATCTTATCTTTATCTTTATCTTTTTGTCTTGTTCCCCTGGGAGGAGGTCTCAATCTCCCCCTTTGACAATACAAATCTCCAATATTCAGCTAAATTCCCTCCACGCCTAAGAAACATCTGAACATCACAGTTCCTAGTGAGTGTTCTTTACTGAATGTGCTGGTTGTGTTCTAAAACTTAAAATTCAAGAGAGATGATTATATGGTGTTTATTTCATAGATTTTTAAATATAATTCCCAAATCTACAAATACTTGAAAATCACAAAAATCATTTGTCAAAGTGCAATATTTGAGAACATCTGAGGGTCTCCAATTCTGGTTCAAAAAGTCCACAAGATGTTACCTTTTAATAGCTATGTGAAGATGGATTCTCTTTCTATATTTCAAACAAACCCCTCAAAATTATAACAGAATTAAATTGTGAAGCCGGTATGACAATAAAATTGTCTTCTATTAAACAAAGTAATTCATCACACTAATTATATTTGAAACATATTTTAACAAACTTACTTATTTTACTATGTCATGGAATCTTTATTCCAATTTTTAAGTTCATTGGTAATTTTCAGTCTTAGATTTAATTTCCAGCATTTTAAATATCAATAGATATAATTCACATATACAAAGAATCCTTAAAGTTCTCAATAATTAATAAAAAATTAAAGGGGCTCCTGAGACCCAAATGGTGAGAACTTCTAGCTCATTGCAGCTTTGTTTTTTTTTTTGTTTGTTTGTTTGTTTGTTTTTTGCTTTTCAGAGTGGGATAGTTTTGCAAAATCTCATGGTATATAAAGATACATAAGTTCATAACCAGAACTGAATATGGTCAAAAGAAGGTGTGGATTTCAAGGCCCAGACTTTCTTTTCTTGATTTTCTAGTTTAAGGTTGCTGTGTATATGTGTTAGAGGATATAAGGAGGAGTAGAGGAGTAATTGGAAAAAAGTGAACTAAATCAAGAGCAGCAAGATGGGAGAAGGGAGGTGCATCCCTCTCTCCAATGGGCACTACCCTCTAGAAGAACCTCTGGTTCTTTCCCCACCAAATCCCTAGCATGAACACAAAGAGAACATAAATGGCAGGCAAAAGATCGTCCTTACAATGTAGCATGATTTCCCCCACAGACACCCACCTACTCATCTAGTATCTGTGGAGTAGGAAGACAGGCACTCCAAAGGGTGACTACATTCAAAATTAAAAATATGAAGATGGGTGCAGGGAAAGATATCTAAAGTAAGTATTTTTCAGGGAGGAGAATGTAGCTCTAGGTGGAGCATGAAAGAAAGCTTACTGACCAAAGTTCTGTTTTTTAATTTGATTGAATTATTCCTTTGAAAATAAATGCACTACTCTTTTTTAAATGCTTAATTTATCAGAGAAGATGCATGATTCCAGTCACTTGCCTTTCGTACATAGACAGATATATATCTTGACTGCTTCTTCTGAGTGTTTTCACTTTTGTACCCTCTTCTTAAACACACTTATCCATTTCAACTAATTAAATTATCCATTGTATCTTTTGCCTTCTTACATTTTCTTGACAGCATAACTTTATCTTTCTCTGAATATGTCTATCTCTTTTAAATCTTTGCCTTGACCTTCACTCCCTTTACATATTCATTTCTTTTCTTTTCACTTTCAAACAACTTCCTAAATTCCAATGCAATAATGTAGTCATGTATGAATAGAGGACTGAATTCTAAGTCACAGGATTAATATCTGCAACTCTCTAGTTATTTGATCTTGAATAATCTCTCCATTTTTCTGTGACTCAAGTATTTGATTTGCAAAATTATTTTAATATCCATTTTTTCATATTTCACAGAAAATCTTAGAGGATAAAAGGATAATATGTATGAACCTATTTTAGATATAAGTAATACACTGGTAATAGGTACACATATAGTATTATCATTATACCACATTATTCAGTCATTATTTTTCTGACCGCCATTCTGTCATTTATTGTCCTCAAACTCTATTTTCTTTGTTGCCATAAGTAAAACTGTCATTCCCTCATTCAATAAGTTTGGAATATATTGCTAACAATGATTCAATCATTATTTTGGGAACTATGGATATAAGTTAAGTGAAATATGACTTCATGGATCTCTTTGCCATGGAGACGCTATACATTATTCTATAAAACAAACACACAGGAGGATGTATTAATCAGGGAAGTCTAGGGTCCACTGTGGTAACAATCTCCGAATGTTGATTGGTACTTAATCAACAATGACCAATAGCAATTTCTCTCCTCTGTGACTGTCCATAATACATTTCCAACTAAGGTATGGAATCTTTTCTCCTCCCCTTGACTCTGAGCTGGTCCTGCAACTAGCTTGTCCAACTGTTTGTGCTAGTTTCAGGCTTAGTTCTTTTTTTTTTTTTTCAATATTTATTTATGCATACAAGCTGGGGTACAGGCCAGAGGTGTGGGGCAGCAAGAGGGTTCACCAGAGACAGACCAGGGAGCAGAACAGGCAGATCTACCAAAATACACTGCCGAGGGGAGCAGCAGGCAAGGCAGGAGAGGTCTGCGGTGCCATGTGGAAATCTCCCTGACCTGGTGTGGGAACTTGCTCCGCTGCTGCCGACAGCTCCACAGTGCAGCGCTTAACTGCTGCACCACCAGGGAGGCCCCAGACTTAGTTCTTAAGAAACCTGGCAGTTGATGCTTCTGCTCTTGTGGACACAGCCACCATCCTGTCAGGAAGTGACAGAGAACCCAAAGCTAACTGGTAGTCTACAGAAGAATAAAAGGCCTAAGAGAGCCTTAGTAAGATTTTACTGGGTTCACAAAGCTTGCTGGGGTATTGATTAAAAGGTATAATGTGACTACTTAATATGTAATTAAAGCTTCAGTATTGGAAGGTAAATTGTTTACTTTGTAGTTGCCTTAGTTCTAGTCCACTAGCCATGGGAGCTTGAGTCCTACTCTGTAAGATCTATGTCTCATTCTTTAATGAAAAGTTTACAGTTGAGGATAACATGTGTTAGGGGAAAGATGCATTTTAATGAATCTGATAGCCTAACTTCATCATCAACGATCATATAATACAGGAGTCAGAAGTGGTCATGCCCATTTTTTTTCCAATTATTTAGAGAAGATAAAGAGTAGCAGTTTGGCTTCTTGTTTTCTACTGTCTCTGATATAGGTGTCTAACTAAATCAGATTCCTGAATTGAGTGGTGGAATATGTAATTTAATCCAAAGCAGAAAACAGTGATTTCCTTCAATGTTTTCATTGCTATCACATTTAAGTTTGTGGTGCGGCTGATGACATTGCTGGCTACCCAAGCAAGTTCCTCCCTTCTTCCTCTGTTGGAAGGATGGGGCTTACTGAACTCTGCTTGAGGTCTATGGTTATTTTGATGTAGCCAGTCTAATGTCATTAGACAGGAAAACCTGCACTTGAGCCAAATTACACAAGTGTGTGTACTGGCACTAACTTTAATGTGCACCTGGGTTTCAAAAAAGGAAAAATAGAAACCCAAATTCCTTTCTTTTTCTTTTGGGATTCAGCCCTAACACCATTTTGTTTAAATTTCATAGGTTTAAGTTTCATCAAAGCAGAATTTGTTTATGTAAAATTACATACCAGATGTTCACTGCCATGGAAATTGTGGAGTATTTTATTGCCAATGTGACCCTTGTGGATTCCACGATTATAAACCAAAGCAAGGTTGTTTATATAAGGTTTCAGCCATAGACAGTGTAGAAATGTGGTAATATGGGGGCTACGGTCTTAAAGACAGATCTACTTTATATTTTTTTATATCTCTTTCAGAAACAGATATTTTAGAGCTTGTAATAGTGGGAGTTTGAAAAAGTGCAAATTAGTTGCAAGACTATGTATTTTAAAGTATTTTATAAATCTTGCCACCAGCCTGGCATATGCAATTTGAGGTGAGATAAAATAATACATGAGGTGATGTGTGGGTCTGCTAATCCTAAGCGGCCTGTCCGGCCACCATTTAATTATCTGCAACTCTGCATTCCTACCCAAGGTCAGAACTGCCAGGTCAATCAGCTAAAGGAGCCCAACCCTAAAGCAGATCACTCTGGGAAGGGTATGCATCAAGAGGTACAACTGGGAACGTGGGGGGGGGGGGCTGATGGCGGCTGCATAAACTTATTCCTGACTCATGCATCATGAGGTATGACCAGGAATGCCTGGGGAACTGAGGGCTGATGTATGACAAAGGACCCCAGAAGCTGATCAATGGAACACCTTATTTGATAAGATTGAAACCTTGACTAGGGAATCTAAGGCTTGACCTCAAATTATAATGCTGAGTCATAAAGCAGAGAAGAAATGCCTGGAGAGCAGACCCACACACCCTAGTGCTATAGATAATAGGATACACCTTTCACTCTTCCCCTTTTCTCTTTATCTTCTTTTCCCCTGCAACGATGATGTGATTATTTTGTCAATAAAAGGACCAGGATCTCACTCATTGAGCAGCATCCTGCATTCCGTAGCCTGCTCTACGACTCCCGTGTATCAGTGTGGTGTTGCACCAGACACAACAGTGATGGAGACTTAAGTTGGATTCTTCCTCTTTAGCAATGATTGTCCACTTCAGTGCACAACAACTTTACCCACAGGGTTTATTAAAATGCAGATTTCTGGGTATGGTCCTGAGTCTCTGATTCAGAAGTCTGAAATAAAATTTGTGTGTCTATATCAAATTCCCAGGTGCTGTTTTTAGCCAAGGAGCATGTTCTATAGCAACAATTCTTAATGCTGGCTGCATAACGCATTTCTTGATAAAGATCTTCAGTCAGAAGTTTCCCTCTACCCTGACTGATTGAATATATGGCCGAACCAAAACTTGGCCAATGACCAGTGGTAGTGAATAATAACATGGGTCATCCTCTTTTTCACAAAATATGAAACAGCACCAATGACCACAGAGAAAAAAACCTAGGGAGGAGTGAGGTAAAGTCATGTTACAGCAAGTCAGACACGTGGACCAGTGCTTTCCAAACTGCATCTTGCAGCAGAATCATCTATAGGACTTGGGAACACAGATTCGAGAACTACTACCACAGACAAATCTGGTCTTTACAGGTTTGGTAAAATTTCCATATAAAATCCCCCAATCTTATTAATTTCTTATTTTGTGTTTTTGTTACCTCTATGGATATTGGTCAGATTGGACTTCCTATTTCTGTTAAGTTTGTTTTAATAAATTATATTTTCTTAGAAAGTTCTCCTAAGTTTTTTAGGTTTTTAAATTCATTTGAATGGATTTGTACTTAGTAACTTCTTTTATTTTTTTAAATTTGATTTGTTTAAAATAATATTTCCTCATTGACACTTAATATTCTGTATATTTGTGCTTTCTTTTCTATGTGGAATAAGGTAACTAGGTAATCAGTTAAATCACTGATCTCTCAAAGTGCCAACATTTGGGTTTTTTCATTAGTTTTCTTATATTTTCATTAATTTCTTCATCTTTTATTTCCTTCTGATTTCCTCTGGTGTATTTGGACATTAGATTTTATACTTAGAGGATTGTTCCATTTGTTTTCGTTTTTACTATCTAAATATTCAATGCTCTGGACTTTCCTGAGTGCTTCATTACTGTGTTCTATACACTCTGTTGAAAAATACTCTTATTGTCATTGCTTTTTAGGTGATCCGTGGTATTGGTTTGCATTTCCCTGTTGACCCAAGAGTCATTAGTTTAGTAGTGAGTTCTTTTTTTTTCTTTTTAATTTTCTTTTAAGTTCCCAGGTAGATGGATGTGTGCTTGTGTTGATTGTTACTGATTTCTAGGTTTATGGCTTTATTATCAGAGCATGCCATTCTATTGAATTTTATATTTCCAACTTTATTGACATTTCCTATATGTTTTATTAGATCATTCAATTTCAAGAATATTTCATGCCCAGTTGAAGATGTGTTCTTCAACTATCAGAATTCAGAATTTTACCTTTATGGAAGCATATACATGAATTATTTTATTGATTATGCTTGTTAGTCCACATGATTATTCAGCACTTGAAATGGGATTTGTCCACATTGAAGTGTGACATACCATAAAATACAAACTAGATTCTGAAGATTTGGGACAAATAAACAAATGAAAATATCTCACTAGGATCTTTGAAATTTTTACATGTTGAAGTTAAAATGATTTTGGACATAATATACAAAATAAAATTTATTTTAAATGGATTTCTCCTCTTTTGCACTTTATTTTGACTTGTAGAATATTTAAATTACATGTGGAGTTTATAAATTAAACTTATCATGTATTTTCTCGGGCAGAGCTGTTCTACACTCTTCTTAATTATTTCATTTAATTCAAAGTCTCCTGTGATTAGGCTATTTTTCTCTATCCATGCATCTCTTAGAGTTTCTGCTTTATGAGAATTGCTGTGTTATTGGACACAGAGAGAGTCGTATTTGTTTATTCTTTATTATTATGAACTGTAGTGTTATGCAATGCCCTTTTAAGCCTGTGTAATGGGTTTGGCCTGAATTTTGCTTCTCTGATGTAAAAAATCCACAATCTCTGTTTTTATATGCAGGATAGAATAGAATTTTCTTTGCCAATAGGAAGCCTTTTGTTTGTTTGTTTTGAATAAGTGAGTTGATGTTCTTTCCTCTCATTGCCTGATTGATTCTACAAGCAGGTATCCACGGACATTTTCTCTTCACTGCAATCAGATTGCTGCCCCTGATCTCTCACCAGTGAAGCCTGCTCCAACATATATGGCTCGTGAGCATGGGTATTCGATTCTTGAACACTAATCTTTCCCTGGTGTCCACAATTATACTTGGTACCTGGTAGAAGGAATATACTCACTGATGATGAGTGGACACCAGACATAAAACCAATGACCTGGAATAGTGCAGTTTTTAAAATATTGCTAATATATATTTCCTTTTTGGGTAGTCTGGAATTATTTAGGTGATAGCTATTAATGTTGTTCTGTTTCCCTTTGGCTTATGATATATGTACTTGTATGATACTTGTATCAGGAATAGTAACTGAGCTTTGTACTAACCATAACAGTATCAGAATGGAGAACTCTAAAAGGAAATTTAGTTGAAATAACTAGTTATTAGCTGACATAGTTGCTGGAAGTCACCAATAACATGATATGCATGCTACACATGCTAGAAACTGCTACAACACCTAGGCCTTTGGAAAATGGAAGTTGATGAAACTATCAAAGATCCAGAATCACCCAAAGTGATCTGGGGCCACACTGGACATTTTTGGTAGGAGATCAAATCATTTTTGATGGGTATGATGTAGAAACTTACTTGTCAATGCATGTATGATGTAGGAATGGTGAACACATAGAATAGGTATAGATATTGCAGGACATGAAAATGCACTTTAGTTATAAAGTTTGCCAATTTACAGCATTTTCCATTTAGTGATGTGCTTATTTGAATACTTTGTTTTTATTTCTAAATTAATCATATTAAAACAAAATCATTTTTGTGTTAAAAAATATATACATAGGCAAATAGTCAATATCGATTTATTTTATTTTTTTTTCTCAGATGCCCCACAGGCGTCAATATCTATTTACACCTTACACATTATGAAATGAATAAAAAGATTATACCTTTAATTTTAGTGTTTTACCAATTATGTCAAAGTTCTTCATTTTCCAATAGTTGATATGAAATACTATATCCTTAGCCATTTATATTCTTCTGTGGCATTTCCCAAGGTACACATATCATAGAGCAAATGTATATAAATTGTAAAACTTAAAAGATCTCCAAGATATCTAACATTTTCATTAAGTACAAGTAGGAGATGAAATATTAAGTCCTATTTTCCATATTAGCTAGTGGCAGAGGTGAAACATCTTTAAAATTGAGTGTCTTCTAAGTTGGAAAAAGCAAAATTAAACAAAATCCAACAAATATGGTCCCAAGAACATAGTAAAAATTCATGAAATGTGGTGTCTTTCATCTGTCTAAGAAGCTGTATTTTCATAGCATTAATGCAGGTGTTATTTTAGTGGCATCTGCAGGGTGTTATGTGACTATGATGTCAATAAGTTTTATTCACATCACTAGTAGAATTAATAGGTACTTTTTAATACTTTTAAAAAGTAAGAAATTGATATATTTAATTGAAAATATAGATTAATGACCAATAATAATGAAAATACTGAGTCAAGAAGCACAAAAGGCCTTGGGTGGGGGTGAGGGTGGGAGTGGAGGTAAAAATACTGAGGGAGGAGACAGTAGATAAGATTAAGAAGATTTTTTTAGTTTAATCATTCACAACGGATACAGAATTGTGCCTGATTTAAATGAATGAATGGTGCTTAGCACATTTTTGGCAATTCATGGATATTTATTAACATCCCTACAACTGATAGAATGATTTAAAGATAGTGGGATTTAAAGAAAGTAACTAAGGGTAAAAAAAGAGGTAACAACTTATATCAGGAGTTAGTAGCCCTATTTCCTTTGGATCTCTAAATCTGTAAGTTTAAAATGCTGAACATAACACAGCGAACCAACAAGGAAAGACTCTGAGATATAGAAACAAAAAGCCAGCCTGCCTGGATCTTCAGCCTTGAAGAAGAGCATCCTGCAAGATGCCTGGGTTTCATTTCTGTTCATACCCTGGACAGGAATTGTAGGAGCCGGCAATCAGAACTTCTGATGGCACCGCCAAAAAATGTCCCAAGAAAAGCCTGTTCCCTTTCACTGAAGGACATGAAAAGGGTGGTCTAAGAACATAAAACCATTTTTGGCAATTCTCTCTCAGTCAACACCAGTGGGAAACTGCCGCCCAGCTGTCCTGAGCATGATTCCCATTGCTAGTGAGTCGTCAGGTTCTGGGTGTGAGCTGACTCTCCATCACCACTCAGTTGCAAAGAGATAGTCAGATAAATGAGGAAGTACTTAGTATTTCTTGACTCTATACATGTGATTATACTAAATTATCATCAATTCTATTTAAAGCAGAAAAATACAAATAGGAAACCTTGGGAAGAAGGGATGAAGTATAGAAGGCAATGAGAACTATGAGAGTCTGAAAGAAAAGTAAAGTATCTTCTCTAAGGTAATTGGAAGCCAGATTTAGATCATCTGATGAAAAATAAAGATGGTGCCAGGGGCCTCTGAAAAAGGAAAATGTAGAATAGAAGAGAAGCATAGCTTTACATCACGAGTGCAGAAAGGAGGGCTGGTGAAAAGGCAACTGATGCCTTAAAGAGACAAAGATGCTCACACATGCAAGAGCCTCCTAAAGATTATCCAGCATCCTCCTCATCTAAAAACCTGCATTGAACTTCTGTGCAGGTCTGATTGAAACACACACCAATTCACCAACCATTATTTCCAGAAAACACTTTTTTTCTTTTAATTATGGACTCTTCTGGAGAGTAAGTAAAGAACATTATAATTCAAATAATAAAATGCAGATATTTCTCTAGGAGGTGTGTGCTAAATGCTGAAATGATTATGAGGGTGAAAGTCTTAGAAAACCTTGGTGTAGACTTTAGGGTCCTGAATAAAGAATAGTCTATGCTGAAGCCAGATACAAAAACTGACTTTTGTGTACAACTTGCTGACTATGTCTGATTCTTGGTTGATATAAGGGTCAAGGAGTCTAATCAAATTTGTGCTCTTCTAGTATTCACTCAGATGGAGGAGCTCCCTTTTTCTGGCATTTGAAATACATATGGAAGTACACCATCAGCACATCCCTGTGTCATCTGTCTCCTCTCCTCTCCTGTCTGTGCCCCTAAGTGCCAACTAGGTGGTTTTACTTTTTTTTAAATGTACATATCTATCAATGGAGGTTGGTAGGGACACTCTTATTACTGTGAGAAATTATCACCAGCCTCCATCTGCATCCAGAAATTATATAGGGAAGCAAAAAAGCTATGCCTGCATAATCCAGATGTTGATGAATACAAGAAACCAGAATGCCCTTCCATCCTTCAAAAACATTCCAGTGCCTGATATACAATCAAAATTAAGACCATCCATCAGCAATGAGCTCAACAATAAAATGTAATTGCTACAGCACTTAGAAGGCCAAGATTCAATTCTTTTATATACTCTTAATTGAAATAGAGAATATATCACAAAATTAAACTTATATTTTCCCAGGATCTGAAATATCATTAAAAAAATAAAGGCTTTAGTTTATACAAAATATGTTTGTTTTATCTTGTCTAATAATTCCCAGTTTAGAGAAGAAGTTAATATCCTTTAAGTAAAGGACTAATATCTTTCCATGGTAGTGCCTTTCTGCCTTCCTTTCTTTCTTTTCTTTTCTTTTTTTTTTTTTTTGACCCATCTGGTTTGTCAGAAAAGTCTCCTACCTCTGATATTTATACAATATCATGCAAATGTCAAAATCTGAATGTCATCTTCAAAGACCCTTTTATGTCAGGCAACCCCTTTATAGGGAAAAAATAAACAATTTTATGTATGCATGCTTGATGCCAGTCCAATTAATAAAAGCCTTTTTTGCTATGCTTGGCTACAAGCAAGTTTCTCTTTTGAAAATGAACAGAGGGAGAATGAGATAAAAGGTCTGTATTGTTTCCTTGCAAATTTTACAGTTTCATTTTTAATTTGTGTTTGGATGTGAGGATCTTGGTGCAGATGGTGTGATAGTCCACAGTATGTTCTGAGAACCTGAAATGATAACAAAGATATGCAAATGGAGAGGGTGCTTTGGATGAAAGCCAAGATATCCAATTTCACAATAGCTGAAAACAAATTGATGTGCCCAGCAAACTACTCAGAGTAGCACCAGGAAATGTAACAGTGCCAAAACAAATTATATTAATGACCTTAGCAGTTTGTTGAATTCTATTGGCCAGCTTAATGTTGGTTACATTTGTCTGCATTGGCACTTCATTTACTGTGCAAAACAACTTTTCTATAAAAAACAAACCAAAACAAAACCAACAAAAAACTTCATGAAAAAAATCAGTCTTCATAATTGCAAAAAAAGTTATAGAATTATTTTTACACCTGAAAAACCTTTAGTAATATGTAATCTATCAAAAAGTAAAAAATACTCTTAAAATTTAAGGGAAAAATCTCATAAGTTTATCATATTAGGAATAGAGTATTTTTTTTTACTGCAATCCAAATGCAGTAGTCCACAAAATAGAGTTTAATAAGCAGTAAAGTTCACATTACTTCATCAGGAAGTTAGTCAAAATGACTGACTAAAGCAAAATGGGCTTCAATAATTTTATTTAAATTAAGGCATACTTTAATAGATATTTTGTTAAATTCCATAGTTCAAATGTAAAATGGATTATTTCAGAAGGAAGGAAAAAAGAAAATAAATAGGGAGGGAAGAAAAAATCTTCTGTATAAAAGGAAACTCTATCATAAAATATAAGTTAGAAAGTATTATATTCAATTACATGTCCGTATATAATTATTTGGCACATTTTACACATGAATTAAAACAAAATTGTTGGATAGCACCACTTAGAAGTGATTTTTCTTTCATATCTGATGTTGGCAGCTTGTTTAATAATTATTGAAATCAAATGTTCTGAAGGAAAAATGTCACAAATAGAAATGATTTTTTAAATACTAAATCTTATTAAAATTATAATTCAAAACTGATAGAAGACATTGACAAAAATTAGATATTTACACATACACATAAGACATATTTTTAAAGCCAATGTTTTACTGATGCTGTATTTCAAAGTGACCTTCTTCTTGGATAATCACTCTCACCTTCATTTAGAAATAAAAAACAATCAAATATAAAGGTAATTGTATGGGATGCAGTTAAACTTTCAAACTCAAGAAAATGTTTCTACAAGGAAAATGCAACTGCACTGACTTCTTTATTATTCATGTTTTTGAAAAACAATTCATATGCAAACAGTTTACAGCTTCAATCCCTAAAGGTCTAGAGTTCCCTAAAAATTGACTGCACACTTGTTGCTTAGAAATTAGTCTGCCAGATTCAAGAGCCGTGCCAAAAGGTGACTAAAATCGATACTATGGAAACATTACGATTTGAGACTCATCGTGAGAATGAAAAATGTGAAGTAACATCCCTTACAGTCGGGCTTGAAGTTTCTCATGACATCATAATATTTTATACTTGAAAAGCATTTTACAAAGGGTCTTATCCTCTTAGAACAGGCAGCTGATATTTACAATAGGACAGATAATAATTGAAGAGGGCTCAGGCCCAAATGCACATTCCTTAATAGAATTAGTCTCTTATTCAGATGAAATATTTATTCAAAAGTTAGATATCCATCCTTAGTTTTATAAAACATTTTTTTTTTTTTTGTCTCAGAATGCCTCGGCTTATATTCCTGTCTTTTTATGTATTGTTTTCAGACATTTCTGACTTGAAATTTTTAAAAAGAGAAGTAGTAAGAAATGAAGATCCCCTGTATTCAATAAACAGTCAAATGTTAATAATTCTGCCTTCTCCTTACATTCTGTGTGCCTTTTGATACTAGTTCAAGGTCAATTGGACCTTGGCAAAATGATGCAAGTTTGAAAATTCCAAGTTCAGTTATGTGGAGAGCAACAAGTTAATACGTAACTGTTATCATAAGGCATGAATAGTATCTATGTAGAATATCTGTTAGCTAGGAGCTGGAGTTGGATATGTAATTAAACAGTAGTATATCTAATAAAATAAAAAAAATCTCTTCTCATCCCCAGAGTGGTTATGTAGAGAAATGCTCATGAGGTATGCTAGGCAAATATGAAAAAGCCCCTATCTGCAACAAATATCAGCTCTTATTAGCTCTTTAATCTAAGAAACACCAAAATATAGGGTTTCTGATAAGCCCCCAAGTGACCCCTGGTTTAGGGGGGGGAATGCACAAAAAGAAAGATCTTGGAGCTGTCCATCAATTGCCGAGCCACACAGAAATCCCGAGCAGTGAGGCAATGTACTCTCCGTCTTCATGCATAATACATACCAAATAGGTGAAGTAGTATGTAAAGTGAATTTTAATTGGTTATAATTGTCATTTCATTTAGTAAAGTATTGTCTGGAGACCAGGATATCAATTAGCACTCTATGGACTCTGTTACTTATGAAAATATGCATATAGAGAGAGGATGTGCTCAGGCAGTAGATATTCTTTAATTAAGAAAATAGTCAGTAAATTAAAGACCTTTAAAGCATCAATTAATTGCTATATTGGTAAGATTTGACTATGAATGTGGTAAAGTCAAACTCCCTATATTCACTGTAAAGGAAGTAAGAAAACATGTTTTGCTCATGATTTTTTTCTCAAGACATCACTAGCTGTGCTATAAGAAAAATTTCAGCATTAAAAAAATGCGATGTGTAATAATGGTGAAATTTTTCTTTTTTTAATTTTAGAGCTCAATAGGTATGCTTTGTGGGAAAACATAAGAAAAAATATTAAGTCAAGAGTCTTCCATGAAGATCTCTTTCATATGTCCTTCATTTTCTCAGAATTAATGGACGTTCAGGCATCAATAAGGCAGAAAAAAAGATGATTGATGTATTTCATTTTATTATTAAATTGTTGGTAACCAAGGCAGCTTTTCTTTTTTCCATGGGGATGAAGAGGGACCTGTCCCTTTTTAACCACTTGCTCTGAATGACTTTTATACCCAATATCAGTGAGAAGAAGGATGAATGTCACCTCTTCTCTCTTCCTCCTACTGCCTATGCCTACTCCCTCCTTTGATTGACAGCTACTAATAACCTTCCTGCCCTAAGTGCCATGGAGACACTTTATTAGGACAAACAGCCAAGGAAATCTAGGAATGCAGCCAAGTCTGCAGTGAGTTATTATCGGGCTTGTATTTATCTCAGCTTTGTAATTTTTTTCAGTGATATGCAAATCCTGAAATAGATCTTCTGCTGTTGAAGGACAGGTCCCTCTGTTAATTGATCCACTGAGATTCACTCTACCCTCTTTTAGCTCTCAGCCAGGGAAACGTGCTACATGAAAGCAGCTTAGAGCTATACACAGGACACAGAAATTCTCCACGTGCTCCTTCCACTAGAAGAACTTCCACCCTGAAAATGAATTTTGCTTCATAAAATCATGCTCCCTTCTCAATATTTTCTACCCAGTAGATCAAACTGATTTGTTTGTTTGTTTACTAATTTCATAGGAAACACTCTTTCAAATTATAAGCAAATGTGATTTCAGATGGGATTTACATTTTCTGTTGCAATACACAGAGCTCACTTATATTGTAAATATATTAAAACTGATTCAGGGAGACTCAACATTTACTTTTTTAGGATGAAGAAAGAAATGTAGAAAAGACCATGGAGTAGAGAAATCTGTTTTCCTCAGCACAGTTTCTTCTTTGTAAAGTAAAAATACAGGTGTATATACCAGGCCTTTAAACTCTTAAGAACACTCAGTATTTGTTAGTTTGACTCTTCATTACCATTCTCTCTCTCTCTCTCTCTCTCTCTCTCTCACTCTCTCTCTCTCTCTCTCTCTCTCTCTCTCTCTCTCTCTCTCTCTCTCTCTCTCTCTCTCTCTCTCTCTCTCTCGTGTGTTTTGTCTCAAGGAGTTTACCATAGTATATTAACAATAACAATAACAATGATAGTAATATGTATATATTGCACCTACAGTTAAAATGTCTATATAGCATGTGAAATAGTATTGAAATAAAGAACAAATAAAACTTACCAACTAAATAGCTAAATATTGATTGGTATTCTCCACAGAGCATCTGGCATTAAAGAAGTTATGGACCTAGAATAAGAAAGACTTGATTTTGAGACTGAGCTCCATGTTATGTTCTTTTCCTTTAAAATAAAAATGTGTAGAATTGTACCATAAAGTATCTTTCTAAGATAAAATAGAAAAACAATAAAAATTATCATTATACTTTATAATATATTTTTTCTAAAGCATATTCAGTTAAGTTGGGGAATAGGCTACATATTTGGAGACTCATCGTGCACATTAGCATATTAAATGCTTTGAGAAGTATATCAACAACTATCCTGTTCAATCAAGTATATCCAAAACCAATTTGTGCATTGAACATTTTTACCAAGTGTTATCTGTTAACATTTCTTTAGATCAATAGCAAGTATATTCTATAAATTCAGCACTTTAACATTTATCAATTTTAGTTAACATGGGAAGCTGTAAGCATATGGTGATATATGTGATTGCTTATTTAAGAGCTTCCCTTCCAGATTGAGGAGACAGGTATGTTACCAAAAAAATAAAGAAGAAAGAAAAAATAAGGTGAAGTTCACTTGTGTAGTTCATAATGTATTTTGAGTATACTTGTGTAGCTCATAATATATCTTGAGTATAGTGTCAGTATTCATCTCTAGGTATGAGTGAGCCTCTCAGCTGGTCTCTCAAGTTGTTATCCCCTAGAGCAGAGTTTCTCAAGTGTGTTGTGGGTGATTTTGTTCCCTTGTGAATATCTGACAATATCTGACAATATCTGAAGGCATTTATGGTTGTCGTTCTTAGGAGGGAGGTGCTACTGGCTTCCAGTTGCAGAGACTAGGCCATTACTAAACACCTTACAGTGTCCAGAACAGCCACCTACAAAAAATAACTGCTTAGTCCAAAAGGTCAATAGCATCCAGGTTGGAAAACCCTGATCTAGATCTCCATCTCCATCCTCTGGCAACAGGAAGTGCTTTGTATCCTATGTCTTTGGGAGGTTTTCTCTCCTTGCTGCGGTGCACTCTGGCCCTGCCTCTCAGCACAGCTTCTAGACCCCTTCAGCCCCTAGCTTGGGGACCCCTGCCTCTTCTTGTCCAAAACACGAGGTTGGACCATGCCTGGGTCATGCTGTTCCTTGCTGAAAGTATGTATTTACATCTGTAAATGAAGCCAATTTAGATTTTCTATTTCCAATCATAATTCATATTTTAAAATTGACTAAATGTATTTGTTCTCTGCTAATGTGTCTTTGATTTACAGAAGTTTGGAGGGAATCTTAAGTGAGCTCACAGAAAAATGGTATCTGTCTATAGAACTCACTAGAAATGTCAAAGGAATACCGGTCATAGTTGACACTGCCATTCAAAAAGTCATTGAGCAGTCCAGGGAAATCGTCAGGTTGCTCATTTACTAGTCACATTCTTTCATTCATTCTTCATAACTGTTGTTTGTGATAAGGCTTAACTATGGTGTACCATGATTTTCATATTCCTGAGAAAATTCTAGTTGTCATAGAGCTGTTTTAATAGAATTACTTTGTATACTTTCTAGAACAATATTGAATAAGAAATAACAAAGTGTTTCTATACTATGCTGATTCCTTGAATAACTCAATATTATTGAGAAAACTCAACATTTGGCATGTAGTTTTTCTTTTAAATTAATAATATTTACTTTTCCTGAAACCATCATCATATCAGTAGGAAGAACTTTTTCACAAATTCTTATCCCCTTTATCATCCATTGTTATAGTAAGAGGAATTAAAACATTGAAATAGCAGCATTAATGGTCAAGGGAACTATTTCCAGATTTTTTTTTTGTTCTCATGGGAATTAACCAATATCGCTCACACAATGCAAACTTATATCCTAATCAGTTGCCCAATATATTAATCAATTATCCATATTGTATTTAGTTTTCTTAAGGAAAATATGAATGAAATGTGAATTGTACCTCTTATGATGGTGCTAAAAATACAGGAAAGAGGACATGATCCAGGCCCTCTAGTATTCCAGACTAGTCTGACTAGTCATCATTTAGTAGGCAATATAAGATATTTAACTTTAAGACATAATATTCTGTTACTAGTCTCAAATAGGATAAATAAAACTTCAGATAGAATGTTAGACAGAAAGTGACATTTCATTTATTTAATAGATATAACATTGGCTTATGACATTACATAGGCTTGAGGTGTACATACTTATATATCACCTGTACATATATATATATACACACACACACACTATATTACTCTCATCACCAAAATTCTAGTTTTCATCCATTATCATACCGTTGACCTTTCTTACCTAATTTATCCACTCTTTGCCCCCCTTCCTATTCAGTATTCAAAATTAAATGTTGCAGATTTAATTGTTATTCAAATAAATTCAACAAATGCTCCTTGAACTTCAACTATGTCCCAGAAAATACAATGTTGTCAAAATTAGTGTCACTGTATTCATTTCCTTAAAATAATTTACACTCTAGACTGAGTGGGATTGAATCCCCAACTCTAGCATTATCAAGCATTGTTAGTGGGAAATTACTTACCATTAAAAAAAGGATAAAATCATAATCTGACTCATAAGATTATTGCAAGCATAGAGGATGAATCTAAAATTCTAAGAATGTCCAAAATGCTATGCGTGTACAGCCAGAGACAGGCTGTTACCAGACTTTATATATGACAAGTAGAAGCACAAAGTCATCATCTTTAATTTGAAACCCTCCGAAATCAACAGGGGTTAAGTTCAACTTAATCTTACCAATTACCAAACAACCAGGTCCTACAGGAAACTGAATCCATAACTGAAGTGAGGGAAGCATTCCTCTAGCTTCTAACACTGGGTGGAAAGCATCATTAGCCATATCTGAACCTATAATACATAGTGAATGAACACCTTGTAACCACTATTTAATTACTTTACAAAGCACCAGATAGACAGAAGGTAAAGAACCAAATGGGAAAATCACCCTTTTTCCTTACAGAAGTACAAGTCTTCATTAAGTAGACATTTCTCTGGTCAGAAAGAGAAGCCTCTAAGGCTTTTCATGTTGGTCTGTAAGGTAAAAGCAAAAGCAAAAGTGAAAAAAAAAAAAAAAGGTATAATCCAAATGGTAGAAACAAGGCACTTACAAGGCACTTAGAGGTTTCACTTTAGTGGGAAGAAAAAAAGTACCCTCTGAAGGTAGTTTCCAGAAAGGACAGAATGTTTAGTAGTAGAACTGGAATGACTTCTAAAGCATTTAATGTATTATTAAATGGTGCAAACTTGTGCCCCTTGGTGGATGAATAAATAAGGAAATGTGGCACATATTAAATTAATTTTAGCCAACCATAAAAAGGAAATCCCACTATTTATGACAATATAGATAAACTTGCAGGACATTGTAGTAATGAAATAAGCCAGAAACAGGAAAATACATTGTACGGTGTCACTAGCACGGAATTTTTAATAGCTGAACTTACAGCACAGTTCTATGGAACAGTGATTGCTAGGAATGGGGTGTCGATGAAAGGGGAAGGTGTTTTTCAAAGGGTACACATTTTTAGTCATCAGACAAGTAAGTTCCGTGAAGTAATGTACAGCATGATGGCAATAGCTTATGACACTATTATACGCTTGAAAACTGCTGAGACTAAGTCTTAAGTGTTTTCTTCACACTCACACACAAAAGTTAACTTTGTGAGATGATGTGTGTGTTAGTTTGGTTGCAGTCATTTCATGTATACATATACCAACTCATTGCATTTTACTTTTTAAATAATTTGTTTTTATTTGTTAATTATACCTTAATAAAGGTGGGAGGAAACTAAGAAAAGGAAAAATATAATATTTCCAATGAATCAGAATTCCACACAATATTGGGAACTCTAAACAATGAAATATTGTCTTTAAAGAAAGTTAATAATTTTATTATATCCTGTGTTTTATAGTTTATATGGGAATATTATGCCTAGTTCAGGCTCCAGCAAGGCAGGCAACACTAGTGAATCTCCCAATATTTCAAAATTGTTTGTTAACTAAAAAGAAGATAAATTAAAAATAAATTTACAATAAGCAAAAGCAAAAATAATTATTTTTAATGTAGTATTTTTAATTGCATAATTTTTTATTGAGGTAACATTGGTTTACACCACTGTGTATAATTTAGGGGGTATAGATATGCACATTTTAATATGTATGTTAACACAATTCAAAAGTAGAAAATCAAACTGAATACTTAAATTTCACCCCCTACCCCTAAGTTTTAGGGGAATTTATATGGTATTGCAGTGAATAAAAAGCTCTACCTTTTGTAGATTACTCAACCATCACCCTTGTTTTACTGTTTGTCTCCATATGAAATTCTAGGTAGAAAGTCTTTCCTCAAATATTCAAAGCAATTCAAGTGTCTCTTCACCCTGTTTTATTCCATTTTCATTCTTCTGGAGACTTCCAATATTTGAGATTTAATTAATTCTCAGTTAAAGGTTTCACTTTAGTGGGAAGAAAAAGTGCCCTATTCATAAATTTTCTCTGTTTGGTATATTGCTTTAATGTTCATAATGATATATTTGCCTGGTTCCTACCTGTAGACATTCTGCTTTTAGTTTGTATATTTGTGACATGGCATTAAGAGATTTTTTTTCAGTACCATCAGGTGTTTCAATCTTCAGCAAAATTTGGGAACAACTGGATTAGAAAGTAATAGTGAGCATTTTATTTTATGATTGGACTTATGTTTCTATGCGCAAACACACCACTAAGTACTTAAGGACAATAAGCATTGTGTGCTACTTTTAGTATATTAAATATATAAATGTATGTAATAAGTAGAAAGATAATAAAACTTCAGATTTCCCAAGCAATCATGTGTGCTTTAGAAAAAGCTCTGAAGCTACTTTCGAATATTTGAGGAAAGACTTTCTACCTAGAATTTTATATGGAGACAAACAGTAAAACAAGGGTAATGGTTGAATAAGCACTTTTCTGAAATCTTTTGCAAGTGTATTTCAGATATGGAAAGATGAAAATAGCCTGATTTCCACATATCCTTTTCAAGTAAAGTACTGTAGTACATAAGAAATTAAGCTCAGAGAGCAGGAGTTCCAGAATTCAGGAAATTTCGAGGGTTCACATTGCAAAACATCAACAACAACAAAAAATCCCCAAATGAGACATGTGCAGCAGATCTGGAGAGCAATAAATAACCACCAGAGCAGAAAAGCACAGTTATGTGATATTGTTCTCAAGGAGGGGAGGGAGAGATGATGTGCATCTTTAACAAGTCCCTAGGTGATGCTGATGCTAAGGATGTGGGAACCACATTTTTGACAGCCACTCGTCTAGGGAGTCCCCTCTTTGGGTTAGGGCTTGTTGCTGGCTGCTCGGAATATATCAGCCGGGTTGTGGAAGTCAACCCAGAATGGCCTGGAATCAGCAGCCGTCAACCTGGAATAGCTGGATAAATTCCCAGTCTTCCTGGCCCTTAGGTAGAAAAATTCCAGATGGGTAATGTAATTGGCTTGATGATGTATTCTTTATGGGCTTCTCTCTGTGTCACTTCACTAATTCTCTACCAGTGTTTCTTGAAATAACCTATTGAGTAAGCTACTTGCACTTGAATGGCTCAGATTCAGCTTCCAAACCCAAGCCATAATAGTGAGTGCTCAAGAAAATTAGTTTAATTAAATGAGTATAAAAACAATTTAAAAAATTAAACTTCACAGTTGTTCATTAAAATATGTTTGTATAGGCATCTGCTTACTTTTTGTACACATTGTAGTTCTAATGGTTCATCTACTGCCCAAGAATAAACAGGAGTTTGGTATTAGAACTGCCTTTAAAATGATTTTTTAAGATCAGGTGTTAATCATTTTGATTCATTTTTGAAAACTAATCATCAGTTTGGTTCTATGAAATTTGAGAGGGCCTTTGGAAAGTAAAATGCAATTGTTAATATTTACTTACCATCTAGGGAACTATTGACAAATTTACAACTGGCACAAAAACTTGACAAAGAAATTGAAATGATTAGTATTAATGCAGACTTTCAAGGGCGTAACATTTCTATGCACTAATATGGGAACAAGAAAATCTGTCAAACAGGAAGCACTTTTAAAAGCTGCGACATGAGAATAATACTCTTTTTGTCAGTTTTCCTTGGTAGACAAAGTGAGAGCAAAAGGTTTAGATCCTGTAAGAAAAGAGAAAGTGCTTTTCAAAGCCTGGGGGATACCCCAGGTGACAGGGACCCCAGTGCCTGAGGGCTCTTCCATGGGCCGCTGCAGTCTTCCTACCACATGCTGGTGAAATGTGGTTTTATCCTCAGGCAAAGCTACACAGGCCACACCCCTTTCTGACACTGGATGGCGTGTCACAGAGCTGTGCACTGTCTTCTAGCCGAGCTTATAATGAGTTTTCCTCACCGCTATTACCTGAGCCCCAAAATGCACATTAAAGGACACTGTCAATTAACATCTGGATCCAAATGTGACCTACATTACTACTGACATAGTTTTGTGGAGACAGTCCAGCAGAGCCCGAATGTCTACTCGCATATTTTCAACACTATTACTAAGAAGGCATAATGTTCAATTAAGAAGAGGTGATCCCTATGGACCCATGAAAACATAAGAATTCGGTATATTGCCATTTGTTCTGTGATATTGCCTAAATAATTGGCAGTTTCCCTGTAGTTCTGTTCGCATCACACCAAATTGAGAGAGAATCAGAAAATTTTGGCTCTAATCCCCTGACTTTATCATTGAGAAGCCAGACCACCTTGACTGAAGCTTATGCTCTTTCTGCACATCTTCCTAGGGTCCTTCATATAAAAAAGAAGTTTGTGCAAACATAGGACTCTTCCCACTCAGCTGCTTACCTGTCCTTTGGCTTAGCAGCATCTCTCTGAGGAAAAAAAAATCAGTGGAAGAAAGACTGGAAAGTATCTGACAATAGAATATAAAACAGGAAAAAATAATTTAATTGAACATATATATGTTATATAAAAAAGACTTAAGTGGCTTTCCATTGATTTTTTTCCTTTCATTTATGTGGTATTGTGTATCTACACATTTTTCTGTTTCCATAGTGTCAAGGAGAGGTCCAGCCATAAGGCACATGTGGAGATTAGAGCAGGATTTCAATTTTTGCTCTGACATGCAAATAGCTTGAAATTGTTATTCCAGTTGACAAATTAAAAAAAAGAAAAAGAAAATCAGTGATATTTGTTGGCTCCATCAGAGGACTGGAATAGATTGCTACCTGAAAATCTAGAGAGCAAGTAAATCCGGAGTCCCACAATTAAAGTCAACAGCTGCTTCTCTGGAAACAGTCCCTGGAGTCACCAACAGGTAGGGAGACAAGAGTGGTCATTCTGACAAATTGCTAGAAACTTTTTTCACTTTGTAAGTGTGTGACCTAGGGGTGTCCAGGGATCCCAAATTATTGTATTAAAGGGATATGCTATAGAAAGTGCTTTATGTACAAAGGGAAAGGAAG
>PVIJ01002546.1:0-30000 GCA_004024925.1 Scalopus aquaticus | reverse complement strand
ATGAATTGTTTTGGATTGATTGGTACCAATTTTGACTTTGCCTTCCATTAAAAAAATTTAAAAAAATTGCATGAATGTAAGTATTTTCCACTCATTTCTTCTACTTTCTTCTACTTGCTACTTTCAAGAACATATATATGTTCTTGCTTCAAACTATTATTTGAAATCCTTGCTTCTCTCTCTCTCTCTCTATATATATATAGAGAGAGAGAGTCTATATATATATATATATAGAAAGAGAGAGAGAGCTATATAGATATATCTATATACATATCTATATATACATATCTATCTATCTATCTATATATATATAACAGTTAACAGTAGACATTTTATTGAATGTACCTAATAGAGAGAAGCAATGCTATTCTTTACTTAACACAAATACCTATTGCAGACCACAACATAATAATCATAATGGGCTACATAGACCCTCTTGGCTAGCTCTATTTTTGCATGTGATTCATTTTAATTTCAGAAGTACAAACGGAAGTATGTCTCTATTGGAATAACTTTAGTAAACCCTACAACAGGAAATTATGGTGTCATTTGTTCTTTGAAAAGCTTGCATTCATTTAGTATGAAGGATCTGAAATATAAATATAAGATACTAAAGTTTTTCTTGTTAAGAAAGAGGCTGTATGTATTTTTCTCCCATTTTAATAGTTAGTACTTATTTACCCATGCAAATCAGTTATTTCATAAGATCCAGGAACAGTCTGGATAGATATTTATGTAGACAAGTATATCAGAATGATAAAAGCAAGTAGATGATTGCATAGTACATTATTAGAGTAAAACACTCAAAACCAGTGGAAATTAATAAACATCCTGAAGTAGCTGAGTTTATGAGGGAAGGAGAATGGAAAGGATAAAGGATATATAAACATTTTAAAAAGTGTTACAGCTCCTAAAATATTTTAATTAAAAATAATTTATTATAATCAATGTCCCCTAAATCTACCTGGCCTGTATGTTTGCCTTGGGATAGAAAACAAACAAACACAAACAAACCACTGTACCTACTAAATTAATCTCATGAATAAGTATAGACATATTCAGACTTCATGCGTATTTGTTGTAAATTATATTAAATTTAAAAAATGAGAATGCAATACATTTTCATTTACCCATTATCCCATCATTTACCCATTACATTTAATTGAATATTTTATTGCATCTGGGTTCATCATCTTGCCTCAGTTACTTTAAAAGGGAAACCAATAAAGCTATTACCATATACAAACAAAATTATCAATAATCCTCAATACTATATACCACTAATGTTAAAGTTCTTTGGATTATCGACAAAGACTTGTAGTGTTAAAACATTCAGTCTGTAGAGATACTTTGGTCTTGAATCCCATAAAGGAGGGATAACAGATGTGGCCTTGGTACAAGACAGCTCTCTGCCTCCAACCCCACCATTATCTGGACACCTAGAGGCTCCTCCCACAACCCTAACTCAGCATTTGCAATATAAGTTTCCCTCTAAGAGTCCAGGCAAATGGAATTCATTTAGTGATACTAAGATTGATACATAGTTTCATTAGAAATCCATTCAACTGGTCTACCTTTTATCATTTTTTTTTCCAAGTAAGTATTCATTTAATGTTTTTGATATCTGTGGATAATATTTGTCTATCTTTGCTTTGTATTAGAATAAGAAAATGGTGAATTTCCTTCTTTAATTTTACATTTATGAGTGGGAGTTTAATTTTAAAAAACTTCTTTACCAACTATGTACTTTCTCTGTAGAACATTTTCTTTAGAAAAGACAGAATACTTAGAGGAGCATTTCATTTACTTGCTAGTTTGTGTATGTGTGTTTTAATAATGGCAAGTAACCAGTGTCTTTTCCCTTTGTGTCATTTTGAACTCACATATTCATTATTTTTTTATTTGTTGCAGTCATTGTTTTTGATATTCAAATTGTTCTATCTTGAACATTGGAAGTCTTTTCAGGTAGGCTAATAGAATATTTGTTTAGATGTTCTCAATATTTATTATCTACCCTGCTTGGGGATGTGACTAGATGTCCTAGGTTTATTTTTCTGTATCCTGTCCCAGAGCTGGAATCATTTTCTCAGAAGAAATAATGAACATTATGGTTTTGGTAATTTTTCATCTCTTCTAGCAAATATAAAGTATAAAAATATTAGTTTTAACAGATAGTAAAATTAATTTCATTAATAAAATCAGACCAAAGAGAACAAATTCACACAGCAAAAGCAGAGTAAGCTGGCTCTTTTTTTTTTTTTTCTCTATCTAGGAACTACTTGGCTGTTGAACTGATGGTGCTTACAAATTAGCTTTAACAAATTTGTAGCATGGACATAATGGTCTTTTTGTATGTAATTATCACCTGCATGTGCAAAATTTTCTTTGTAAAAGGGTCAGAACAGTATTAAATTTTAAAAATATTTTAGCATCCTTTTAAAAATATTTCACGTTGAAAATTTCTATTATTTTCTAGGCACACAAATTTTACTTATTTTTGCCATTTCCTTGCAGTCTAAAGACCAACTGTTAGAGATTTAAAAAGATTTGTATACATATTTTGTGTAATTTATTAAAATGCTGACTTCCCCCACATTCTTTGCATAGTTCTTCCTTCTACTAAAAGAAAAACTCAGTCAATGATGATTCAAATGCATATTATTCTACTGTTCATGGGACCTTATACAACTGATTGGCTATTTTCCTGTTCAAAATTAAGGATTATTGGGGCCTCCCTGGTGGCGCAGCGGTTAAGTGATGCGCTGTGGAGCTGTCGGCAGCAGCGATGCGAGTTCGACGCCCAGCCGGGGAGAATCCCACATGGTGCGGCAGACCTCTCCTGCCTCGCCCGCTGCTCCCCTCAGCAGTGTATTTCTGATCTGCCTGTTCTGCTCCCCACTCTGTCTCTGGTGAACCCTCTCGCCACCCCACGCCTCTGGCCTGTAACCCAGCTGTATGTATAAATAAATAAATCTTTAAAAAAAAAAAAAAAAAAAAAAATTAAGGATTATTGAAGCTTGTGTAACAAGGACTTTGTTCTTCATAATTCATTTCCTGTTACTTGCTTATGCAATGAAGCATAATAATTTGCAGTCTATTACTTCACAGGACTTACAACTTCATTGCCTGTACAAAGAAAAGAACAAAGATGAGTCAAGAGTATGAAAAACATTTCCTATGTAATGAGAAAGTAAATCATCTTACATTTCTTACGAAGTGATAAGTAGGAAGTTTTTACTAATGAGTCCTATAATTCTGACAATGCAGTGTTTATTTACAGAGCTCCCTCCCAAGAAATGTGATCATATATTGTAATCATTATACACTGAAATTAAATTCCAGGTTAAAAAAAATCTATATTGAAAGACTTAATATATTGACTTAATATATTGAAAGAATTAATATATATTATCTAGATATGTTTTCAGATCACCACATAACAATAATTTTAAATCCACTTGCATTTTTGACAAACCCATTCAATAATATTTGAAATGTACCATGAAAATTCCAAAAATTAGTGAATCATCCTTCCATTAAAAATATTCATACTGCTTTCTATTAAAAAACAACTGAGACAAGAGAAGTTGTTGACCAAAGTCGTAGCAATTTAAAAGTGTTCTCAAGCAAAGTAAGTTAAGGTGGGTAAAGATAATCCGCATTGATCTCCTTGCCACTGTTAGTATTTGAGAGGTTGAAGGTCATGAAAAAGCAGTGTCCAGGGTCTGACTATCCTTTTTTCCCTTTAAACCTTTCTTGGCTCACTAATACAGTAAAGGAGCATCAGCTACTTCACAGTATTACTTTGACCAGCTAGTAAGCAACAAATTGAAAATTGTGCATGGCTTACCAATGGAAATCTGCTCTAATTACATAAGGATGTAATATATGATTCTTTGTTATCACCTATATATGTGTGTGTGTGTGTATATATAGACACATAAACATATATGTGTGTGTGTGTGTGTGTGTGTGTGTGTGTGTATATAATTCCTCTTGGTTTCCAAATGACAGTGATAACATAATCAAATATGATTATGTAAATGATTTAAAACATGCAAAAATATAAAATCGTCACATATTTTGTTTTATAATGATTATGGCCCTTTCCCCCCAGTTGATGAAAATACCTCCTTGTGTAAATGTGAATATCCTTTAAGGTTCACTTTCACAGACTTCTTTTGGAATTAACTTTTGCATAAAATCAAAGGTGATTCCACAGCAAAAATACACAGAATATTTTATGAAATGTTAAATCTTATACTTGTGTTGCTATGTTAATAATAACCTTTTATATTGGTGGTTTTATTTCATTGGTCTATATGCAGTTCAGACCAGAAAACAAAATATATGATTCATCTCCACTCTGAATCCCCATTTTAATAGCACTTTATTTACATTAGCATTCCTAATTACTTAATGACCAATCAGATATGGTTCATTGATAGTAAGTATGGAAACATGATATCTGAAGAATGTAGTTTAATTAGTATACTCCTAAAAACATGTCCCCCATGAACATTGGATGTAATCATTATTTTATGTATTTAAGCTATGAAATTCATATTTACATAGGAAGCTAGATAACAGTTTTTAGTTGTTAAAGCAGTTTAGTGAGCATAGTTAGATTTTTAAAGGAACCTATAAGATCTTAACAAAAATAGACATCCTTCTATAAAGTAGCTATTACGTCTAAATGTTAATATATCCAGGATACAGGAAAGGAGGAATAAGTATGCTAGGAAGCTTATTGTAATTCTGCTCTTAATACCAGAGATATAAGAGGTTAACTTTCTTTTAAACCACACAGATTATTTAGTTTTACTCTTGATTAATGATTTTGAAAATGACCCTATTTCAAGGATAACTGGTGGTTTCTATTTCTCCTCCTATTGCTCATTCATTAAATGACAACTGAAATAGATATGTTTTGTTTCCAGAAAGCACAATGTCCAAATAACTAAACTTTTGGATTTTGTAAGAGAGATTAATGATTCTTCTAAGCAGAATTTTTTCCTGGTAGTTGTATCTTCTGTGGATTGTCATTTATATTAACTTCTCAGAAGCACAATATTTATTAACATGAGATTGTCAATATAGATGTGTATATGCACATGTATGTGTTTATATATATAGACACAGAATATATGCATATATGCATATGTGCATATGTATCTATAGTTTATTTATATTAACATATATTTAAGAAATTTATTTTCAAGGATTTCAAGCAACTAATTCAAGGTAATACTGTGAGCAATAAGCATTGAATGGAACTTTCTAGTTTGTCTTCATGAGCTCACCTATTATTCATTGCTCGTGATTGTAATTGGAGTGTGAATAATACAGATGCCTCAGGACTGCTTCATTTGATTTACGTTAAGATTAGTCAATAACTCAACCTTTATATCTTTTTTTCTGGAAGATGTCTTCTCGTTCAATCCTTTCACATAATGTTATAGGATTCAGAGTCAATGACTTCATGTCTTCTATTTGAATTACTAATGGGAACAACAACAATAACAATAAATAATAATAATAATAGTAACTTGATATTCTCAATGCTTCAGTCAAACATGTTATTACAGATACTATTTTAAGCCTCATTGTGTGGTAGACATCTTTATAATCATTTTACATGCTTCAAATTCACTTTTCAAAGCTATCTGCTGAATTGAGGCATTATTATTGTTTTTGTTGTTGCTGTCATTATTCTCATTTTACAGATAAGGAAATTTAATGCTAAAATATTTAATCTCATGAAGGTCATAAAATTTTAAATGGTGATGTCTTAAAATCTCCTTAAAAGTTGTAAAATTTTTGGAAACTTGAAAAATTAAGATTGCTACTTATTTGCAAGATTATTAGTTAGCTCCAAAGTTCATAGTATCAGAAACTCCTAAGGTTATGGCTCTCAAGAAAAAAATAAGGTTTGCAATACCTACAAACATGCCATGCAGTACTTCTCCCATTAGTAAACAATGAATTATTTTTTTAAAAAAGATTTATTTATTCATGCATACAAAGCTGGGGTGTAGGCCAGAGGCGTGGAGGGGGAGACGGGTGAGAGGACTCACCAGAGAATGGGGAGCAGAACTGGTGGATTGACTGAAATACACTGCTACACTGCTGACGGTAGCAGCAGGCTAGACAGGAGAGGTCTCCTGCCATGTGGGAAGCTCCCTGGCAGGGGATCAAACTCCTGCTGCAGTGGCTGCCAATAGCTTCGTAGTGCTGAGACTTAACCCCTTGCACCACTAAGGGGATGAGTTAATTTTTAGTTTTTTGGTTATTTTTAGTATCACCATCCTGTTCTTGTAAATACTCTACATGAATTAATTATTTAATCCCCATTCTACTTTACAAGGGTGGGATTATTACCCCCGTTTTATGTATGAATAACCTGAGACTAAGGATAAGTAACTTTTTCTGAATTCCACAAGGTAGGGAAGCTGAGGTGTGTTCCTAGGGGTTTGGCTTCAAAGCCCATGTGCCCAGTTACTACGAGGACTGGCATTGCTAAATAAATAGTGCAACTATTAATATATTTATTTTCTTACATTGTTGTCAATTTCGGGACTGTTTTTGATTTCTCCCCTCCGGTGCAGTTCCTGTAGTTCTCCCCCCACAGTGCTCGTGATCCATCACCACCATTCCCTGTGCTCTTCTCTCCCCTGTTTTAACCTCTTTTTCTTCTCCTCCCTTGGAAGATGCCTTAGATCTATGGACAGCTTGCAAGTTTTATCTTTTCCCTGACCCTTTACTTGGTTTCTTTATATTCTGCATGTAAGTGAAACCTTTTAATATTTACTTTTTTTCCTTCTGAATTATATCTCTTGCTATAATCAGTCCAACTCTTTTAACTGTCACAGAGCACTGAGAATGTAGTGTAGCTTCCTACCCAGATTCAACAAGAAATTCTGGTACCTGCATTGCTATATGGACAGGCATATGAAGATGGACATATTTGCGCCATTCAAGATTCTGTTTGTTCTTTTAGCTTATGGAACTATAATTATCATAAAGCATTTTATAAGTTTAAGGTATACATCATGATGACTTGACTTACATCGATAGTGAAATGACTACCCCAGGAAGTGTAGCTCACATTAGTCACCTCATATAGATACAAAATATATTTTGTTCCTTATGATGAGAACTTTTAAGATTTACTTTCTCAGAAACTTTCAAATATATCATATGATAGTGAAAATTAGTCATAGCTGTATTCATTACATTCCCAATACTGATTTTTCTGAATAACTGAAAATTTATACCTTTGACCACTTATGTAATTCCTCTTTTTCCACCCCTCTTCTGTTCTCTGTTAACCACAATCTGATCTATTTTTCTATGATTACTTTTTAATTTTATATTTAACATATAAGTGAGTACAGTATTTGTCTTGCCTGTATGATGTTTTACTTTGCATAATGCCCTCAAGGCCCACCCTTGTTGTCACAAGTGGCAGGAATGCCTTTCTTTTGGTTGACACATCATATCTTGACTCATTCACCTGTTGAAGGGCACTTATAATGTGCCCACGTATTGGTTATTGTGCTACAGTCAATATGGGGGCACAGTTACCTCTTCAACATAGTGATTTTGTTTCCTTCAAATGCATACTCAGGAGGCCTCCCTGGTGGGGCAAGGAGTTAAGTCTCAGCCTATGAAGCTATCAGCAGACACTATAGTAAGAGTTCAATCCTGGGCCAGGGAGTTTCCCACATGGTGCAGCAGACCTCCTCCATCTTGCCCACCGCTCCCCTCAGCAGTGCATTTTAGTCAATCTGCCTCTTCTGTTCCTCACTGTCTCTGGTGAATCCTCTCACCTCTGGCCTGCATCCCAGCTCTTGTGTACATAAATAAATAAATCTGGGGAAAAAAAGCAAATGTATACCCAGAAGTGGAGTTTCTGGATTGTATGATAGCTCTATTTTTTATGAAGAAGCTCCATATAGTTTTCTATAGTGAATCTACCTTTTTTTTTTTTCAAAATACTTAATTGCAAGTGACAGAAACTGATTGTAACTAACTGAATTGAATGGTGGTTTATGGGAAGGATATAGAAGAAAAGACATGATAAATACATAATAAATTAGACCTGAGGGACAAAAGCTGTGGACCCAGGGGCTGGATTTCAGCGCCTGTCTTTTTATCCTGTCTGAGTCTCATGCAAAGTCTCATAGAAGGCATAGTCTGCTTTAGAGATTGCCACTGGTATCACCTTCCTTGTCATGGCAGAAAATTCAGGCCACCAGATGCTGCCACTATAAATGAAAACTAAATCAAAGATTAAAAGTTCTCAGCCGGAAAACAAATGGCCGGCTATGAGTCAGCTGACTGAATTGTACTTTCCGAGGTGTTCTTTCCTCGGACACTCGTGCAGTCTCCTATCCAGAAGGTGGTTGGGTTCTGGGCAGCTGAAGAGAACAGATTTTCCTCAGCAATTACACATAAGTTATTATCCAGTTAGGAATACACAATAAGGTGCTCTCTGACATAAATTGACAAACTGAGAGATTTGTTTCGAGATTAGCCAAAAAAATTAAAATATTTTGAGTCAATTACAGGGAAATTTAGTAATAGCATTATATCTATAAAATTTTAAAATCGACACCATAGTTATAGAAAAAGATAACATAAACTGAAATGTTGAAGTCAAAATTTATATGATATTTGTGGATTTAGATTATATGTGTAAGTAGGTCATTCTAGTTAAAGTAATAATTTAAACTTTTTTGAAGGTTTGGGTGGAAGAAGAGACATAGGAAAGTATTGTGCTGAGCCCAGACTATTCTGGCCTTTTTGATGCCTCACATGGGGTCTTAGAATGAATAACCAAGATATTAAAAATATTCTGATGTTGAATTATTGTTTGATTTTCTTTTGAGGGACAAAGGAACAGAGCAAATCTCTGTAGGTGAGGGCAGGGTTTTCCTTGAAGCAAATCAGGCTTCCCTGTCAGTTATTCTCAGAGGCATGGGGAGGAGGGCTCTTGACTTCAGGGAGGAAAAATCTTTTATCTCTGGGACTTAGGGTAATTGGCACAAAAGTCATAGTGCAAAATTACCTGTAGTTATTTTTAACAGTTTTATTTATGTATGTTGACATAAAATAAATGGTACCTATTTAAATTGTACCGTTTGGTAAGTCTTGAAACATGTTTACACCCATGAAGATAGCATCATAAATTAAGATAAAAGGCAAATCCATCATCTCCACAAGTTTCCTTTTGGTCTTTGTAATCGATTCCCCAATCATTCATCCCTGACTTCAGGTAACCACTGATGTACTGATTTACCTTCTACTGCATTACATGTAGTTTCATATGAATGGAAACATACAATATGCAATCTCATTTGTCTGGTTGCTTTCACTCAACATAAATTTTGAGCTTCATGCCCCTTCTTGTGTCTGTTAATAAAATATATTTCACTTACTTTTATTGCTAAGGAGTATTCCTTTTCATGGATATACCACAATTTGCTTATCCATTTATCTGTTTAAGGACATTTTAGTTGTTTTTAACTTTAACTATTACAAATAATACTACTATGAAAATTTTGGTACAATATTTTGAATGGCATATGTGTTCACCTAGGAGTAGAATAGCTGTGTCATATGGAAGATTTAGCTTAGCAGGAATACTCAAATTGCTGTCTCATGTGGATGTACCATGTTACATTTCCACCAACAGATAATAAAACTTCCATGTTATCTCCAACGCTTGACATGGCCAGCCTACCTGCATTTATCAATCCAAAGAAACATACCAGCATATTGCTATCAACTAACAACAAGTTGTTTGGACTTCACCTTTTTTTTCTTTGTATTTTTAAAATTCTTCTTTTTCTTTTTTTCAGGATACCACATTACATTTAGGCACACTGGCTCCTTAAATGCTGTAGTCTAAGAGAACTTCTCAGAGGACCAATTATTTATTTTGTACAATGTCCCTAAATTTCCGTTTGTATGATATTTTTCTCATGGTACAATTAGGTTATGAGTTTGGTGGAGAAAGAGCACAGGGGTGAAGAGCTATTGCAACATATAACAAAAGTACATACTATCACATGATTACCACTGATACTAATAACCTATGTCACTTGGCTGGGGGAATGTTACTAGCTTTCTCCACTGTAAAGTTATTCTTCTGAACTGTTGAGTCTCTAAGGACTCGGGACCTGGTACGGCGACATGCAGGCATGAAGATGGGGTGCTGCAAGCCAGTTCAAGCAGCCCTGTATTACACTTCGCAAGCGTTTTTATACACTTTCCACAAAACAATATCTCATCTGACTACATGCTATGTCTCGGGTGCAGCTGTGCCTAATCTCCTGCTTAGTGTTTATCTGCCCAAGCTATTTTTCACAAAATACACTTCAAGAGACAGGGAGAGACTTCCAAGGACACACAACACCAGCAGGCTATACCACGGAGAAGCTTTCCGCCTCCTTCACACGTGAGTGTTCTCAGCGTAGGTCAAGCCTGGGGCTAGCATCCTTGGGTCACCTTCCCTATCCCTCAGTCTATATTCTACACTGGCCCTCTACACTATCCTTCAGAAGCAAGACAACAGGTGCAACACACACTCACATGGTGAAGAGTTAAGTTTTATCTCTTTGAGAGGGTAATACATACATAAATTATTTTGAATTTATCTACATTGAGATTGATCTATGCTTCATTATTTATTCAACACATATCAATATGAACTGTGAGTGTTATATCAATATGAGTGTGGGTGTTTGTTTTCTTTTGTGGGTTATAATCCAATATGTGCTATTTGTTTTATCACTTAAGTTGTTCTGGCTTTGAACACTGGAAGTGTTTTCAGATTTACTTCAATGTTCTTTTTTGACATGCTCCTATGTATTTTGTTTGTTAAGCCCTTCTGAAAGCAGGATATTCCAGGTTCATATTATGTATTTCCAGACGCTGAAATTTATGTTTCTCCATGGAATCTGATTCCTTTAATTGGGAATTGCTGTACTTGTTATTATTAAACTGTAATTGCTTTTAGACACTCAGAAAAAAATAACAATCTTAGGTATACTCCCTTTATAATTTTTATCTATATGTATTTTCTATATTAAACTTAATATATATTTATACTAATATTCTTGATTAGATTAATATTACATGATTCATTTTAATCTCCCTCCCCTTGCTTATTTTAATCTCCTGCTATTAATACTGAGAATCTGTTTTCCCAATATCTGGTTTATTTACTAAATTTCAGTAGCATGCATATCAATTTCAGAATTCTTGAATTCTATACCTTAAGAAACCACTTTACCACTGGAGAATAAGGCTTCGTACATTTATATTCTCACTCCATCTCTTTGAGTGACATTATGCGATATTATTTGTAATACATTTATAATATTTTGTCATAGTATGCATTATGCCCTGGTTTTCCCTGCACTTTTTTCTAAATTTTTTAAATGTATGTATTAAAATGCATTTTTAGTGCAGTAAAAATCTGAGTTTTGAAAAATGCATAACATCAGTAATATATAGTACCATACTGTATAATTCATTACCTTGAATTATATCTTGTACTTTCCTAAGTCAATGACTCCCATCTCCTTAAACATTTGGAAAACAGTGAACTTTATTCTGTGGCTAAAGTTTAACTATTTCCAGAATGACATATGAGCAGAGCGATATGTAAGTAGCCATTTCAGTGTCCCTTCTTTTACTTAGAGAAACATTTTTTTAAATCTTTTATGTTTTGTATGAACAAATAGGTCATTTTTTATTGTTGAATAGTAGTCCATTTGATGGATACAAACATTGTTCATCCATTCACCTATGAAAGAGTACCTTAGTTACTTCTATAATTTATCAATTATGAATATGTTGCTTTAAATATTTATGAACAAGTTATTTTTATGGACATAAGTTTTCCAATCCATTGAGTATATATCTAGGAATATAACTGTTCGGTTGTATGGTAAGATTGTTTATAATATAATGCCAAACTGTCTTCCAAAGTGTTTGTACACTTTACATATCCTTCTACAATGATGCTACACATCCTCACCTGCCACGAGTATTGCCAGGTTTATGAATTTTAGCCATTCTAACAGGTGTTCAATAGTATCTTATTGCTATAATTTGGGTCTGGTCTTCTAATTTTAGCAATTCCACTAGGCACGTAGTGCTGTAACAGTATGGCATTAATTTGCATTTCCCTAATGACTAATGATGTTAGGCATACTTTTAAATGCTTATATATCACCCATATGCTTTCTTTGAAAATGTGTCAAATCTGTTACCTAATTTTCAAAGTTAAACTTTTTATTTTTAGATAATTATAGATTCATATGTAATTATAAGAAATAATACAGAAAAAGTGTGTGTAACCTTTACTCTGTTTCTCCCAATAGTTATGTTTTATAAACAATAATTAGTGATCACAACCATGATATTGCAAGTAAAAGAATCCATTTGTACATCATTTACATCATAGCACCACAAAGATCACTCTTATTGCCCTTTTAAAGTCATTTTCAAGTGCCTACATCCCACATTCTGGCCACTATATATATTTTTTTCTGTATCTAAAATGTTGTCACTGCAAAATATAAGAATAATTATGTATTTTCTTATTAACTTTCAGCCATTCTGGCATATCTGTTTCCACATGCTGATATCATAAGCCAAAAAGACCTCTGATATTTATTTTAGTTATAATTGACTTGCACTATGTACACGGGAGTGCTGCCTTATGAAAAAATTGTATGAACCAACAATTACATTCCCAGGTGTCTCTCCAGAGAGTGCAAAAACACTAATTCAAAAGGAAACCTGCACATCTGTTTTTATTTCAGCACCATTTACAATAGTCAAGACATGGAAACAACCTAAAAACTCCAGAACAGATGAGTGGATCAAGAAGATGTGTTACATATATACAATGGAATACTATTCAGCAATCAAAAAGATAAACTTATGACATTTGTGGCAACATGGATGGGACTGGAAGGATTATTCTATGTGAAGTGAGCCAGAGAAGAAAGAGAAATACTGAATGGTTTCACTTACGTGCACAATCTAGAGAAACCAAATAAAGGATCTGATGAAGACAAACAGTAAGACCTATTTTTGAAAAGTAAACAGTAGACCTGAGATATTTAGGAGGGGAGACAGAAGGGAAGGGAGGAAAGGGTTGTAGAAAACAGGGGCAGGAGGGTGTGGTGAAGGACTGTGGGCACTGTGGTGGTGGGGAAACTATGGTGACAGTACTTGAGAGGAGAAATCCTATACTGTGAAAATAATCAAGGTATTTTAAAAAAGAAATAAAGCAAGAAAAAAGAAATAAAAGTATGAATATAGATCTCACCCAGTTTATTTCCTTTTTTCTTTCAATGATGAATTCCCTATAGTATCGTATCTTTGTTTGCCCCCTCTTCTATTTCTTCAAACAGTAAGATTTTGTTTTTTGTCCAAAGTTTTCAACATAATGGTATTTCTTACTGTAACATCTGGTGCAGAGTAATAGCTCCTTAATTGATAGTGCACCTATTACATGTATAATCATTATGTTTATTTAAGTAGCTATTAGATGATGCCTCCAATGATATTAATAATTGTGAAAAAGATGATTGTTGTCCAATATAGGCAACTCTTTCATCACTAAATATGGAACTCATGGTTTACTTTTGAAAAGTTATTTGAAATAAAAATTATAGATAAAATATTCTATTTTTACTCTAATCAGCATAAATAAAGTATTTCATTGAGAAGAAGTACTTGATTATAGAGGTCTATTAATTTTAAAGGGAATATTTCGAATCATGTATAAATTCATGCAATTTTCACTGATTTTTAACTAGTAATTCTAGTTATTTCATATATATTTAACTATTTGAATATATCATCTAGTTTCTAGAGATGATCTTTCTAACTATCAGAAAACAAAGGCAAAAGTTTTATAATTATAAGGACAGCTTCCAACAATGGATTTCACAACAGCATCACTTCTTCCCTTATTTGTCTTCTACAGCTATTTTGGCAATAATGAACACAACAAGAAATTGATAGACACATCAACAAAGTCTGGCAGTGGGATTAACAAGTATGTATTTTATTCTTTGTTCTTTCTTCTCTGTTACTGTCTCTCTTACTGTCTTGACAGTTGAAAGTGTGGATGTGATTATTGTGACATCACCTTGAAGGTACTTTTAGGAATTATAGCACAGAAAGTTAAAAGGATCTTATGGAGATCAGGACATAATCAGAACAACCATACTACATCTGGATAATCTACTTCTTAGTTTTACCATAAGAGAGTCATATGTTTCTATCATGCTTAAGCCACTATTATTTCATGTCTGTTTGGTTATGAACTATATCTAATCCTAAATAAAGAGTGTGTACTCCCAAAAGCACCTCTGGAAAAACGTTATTACTTCCTTTGCCCTTATTTATTGATTATTTTGGAATTAGAGTATCCAGCAACATTTTTCACTATATCACTATATCATGACTTTGTCAGAAAGATAAATGAAGTTCAAAAGAAAAGTGTTGGCAATATTAGCTTTAATAAACAGTTAAGTGGCATATACAATTGGGTCAATGGATATACATTTTACTAAAGCTGAAAGCTCTTAAAAATATTTGCCAATAGGGCCTCCCGGTTGAGCGCTGTGCTGTGGAGCTGTCAGCAGCGGCGACGCGAGTTCGACGCCCAGCCAGGGAGAATCTCACATGGTGAGGTAGACCTCTCCTGCCTCACTGGCTGCTCCCCTCAGCAGTGTTATTTCTGATCTGCCTGTTCTGCTCCCCACTCTGTCTCTGGTGAACCTTCTCGCCAACCCACGCCTCTGGCCTGTACCCCAGCTTGTATGTATAAATAAATAAATCTTTAAAAAATATATTTGCCAATAATATGTCTTCCTGATTAGTTGACCTAGCATCATTACATGTTATAGCATCTGATTCGTAGTAATAGCTCACTAAATGGTGGTACATCTATTACAAATAGAAACATTGTGCTTATTTAATTAGTATCTGAGATTATAATGTCAATGGTGGTAATCATTATGGAACTGAACTACCTAAGTGTGTGAGGCAGAAATCACCAGCAAACATCCTCAAGTTAAATCAAAAGAAGGATATGCTACCTTTTTATTTTATTCACTTAGCCATCTTCAGAGGAGGCATCCATATTTGTGTTTTCACAAGAAAGAATAGATGCGCCACTGTCATGCAATTAAGAAAGAAGGGAAGCATTTCAATGCATAAATTGACTTTAATCCCGGAGTGATGGTAATTGAAAATAATGCTTCATTAGTTACAATCTAAAATGAAGCTCAATTTTGTATAATATGTATATATATATATTAATAATACAGAAAGATTTAGTCATGATTATTGGTACAAAATTGTAAATTAATTAATAATCATAGAATACTCACAGCAATATGTTTAATAAGAGTCCCCTTTCTTCTTGCATAATTTTTCTAACAACTTTAATCAAGCTACAATTTTACTGTTTTTGTTTAAATAGATGTGGTATATTGTGCTCTAATGATTTTTTAGGAATTATAGTATTCTGTAGTAATGTTTCAAAAATTGTGCTGAATTTTATCTAGTTCGTATATTGGTTGACTTACGAAGCAGTGTCAAGTTGCAGAAGCACATACGTGCCCAGACACATACATACACAAGTGAATATTCATAACCTAAGTGAAATTAATCAGAGAAAGATGAATACTATATGGTACAAAGAAAAAAATACTATATGGTAGAAAGAAAAAAATTGGTAGTTGTCAGAGTTAGGGGATGGGAAAGCAGATAAAACCATTGAGGTTTTCAAAAGATAAATCTTGCAATAATAAAATAAGTCATAGTGAACTAATGTACAGCATTTGAATACAATTAATGATATTATTATATTCAAATTATTAGTATATATAAGAGCTTAAATCTTAAATGTTCTCATCACAAGATAAGTATATGGTAATGGATGTTAACTAGACTTATTGTGATGATCATTTCACAATATATACAAATATCAAATCATTTTGCTATCCACCTGAAACTAATACATTATATCTCAATTAAAAATAATAGTAGTCATTAAAAATCATTTTAAAGAATAAAATTTATGCCAGAGTAAAAATATACACACTATTCAAATAAATAATATTAATTAATACTATGTATGAAGCTCATAATGTATAACAAAATATTTTACATAAATAAGAAAAAAATCAAATAATGAAAATGTGGGCAGAAGGTAAGAAGAGAAGTTTCATATAAGAGGAAATCTAGGGTAAAAAAATAAGGAAATCACACGTGCTCAAAATAATACGTGTTTATACTTCATAGGCTAAAATTTTGAAATCTTGTACTCTAAAGTGCCAGTGAGATGTGACTGTAAGTTGGAGTGTATTTGTAAAACCCTTTTGAAAACTCATTTATATTTATTCAGAAAAAATAAATATATTCTCTATAAACTGCAGTAGCAACTGCAAATAAATTTGTGTAGATGTGTAGAATGTACAAATACATTCACAGAAATTTGCATATAAAACAAAAACTGAAAAAAAATCTAAGTAATGCCCCCCAAATGAATACAATTCATATATTTACTATGTACTGATATTTAGGTCCATCACAATTAATTTATAAAAAAATCTAATTCCCATTTTGATGGTTAGTTGGTTGGGCTTTGGGGAGGTGGTGAGGTCATTAGGGTACAGTCATTCCTAATGGGATTTGTGTTCTTATATCAAAGACCCCAATGAGATCTCTAGCCCCTGCTGCCTGCTAAGGACAGAGGGAAAAATACAAATAAATAAACAGCTGACTGAACCAGTCGCCAAATCTGTCAGGGTCTTAATCTTGAACTCAGCCTCCGGAAATAAATTTCAGTTGTTTATAAACCACCCAGTTTATGGTCTTTTTGCTGTAGCAACTTTAACTGACTAAAATTCATGGCTATTCTACAATATCCAAAATGAATTAAAAAAAAATTCTGTAAACATGAATAAATCAAACAATATTGAACATATTTTACAATAATATTAAATCAATTGGAGAAAGGATTTTTGCTTCTATGACATTTTAAATATGAAAACAATACATTTTAAAGTGAATAATAAATACTTAGATCATTACAGCATAAAATTTACATGGGAATGAGATATTTTCCTCTGGCACTCAAGGACCTGAAATGTAATCTAAATATGTAATTCACTTTCTATATAAAAAGTTTGGAGCACAAGAGAATTCTGATTGTTATTGAAAACAAGCAAGTTAATTGTATATATTTTTTTCAATTACTTATGTTTATGATTTCTTAGTAAAAAGCTTCCTTGAAGCCCCAAAATATACAAATAAAATTAATGACAAATCTAGGCGTTTGGAATATTTAAATGTTTCTTTAGTACATATGGTGTGTTGCCTTTGTTCTGCTTTATAATGTTCAATGGCTTCATTTATTAGCTTTCTATCACTGTTGTTAAATAATTACAAATTTAGTGAGTTATCGCAACGCAAATATATTATCTCAATTCTGAAGGTCAAAAATCCAAAATCTATCTTATAAGACTAAAATCAACATATTGTCTTGACCATCTTCCCTCTGGTAGAAAATCTGACTTCCTTTTCCAGTTTCCAAAGGCTGCATCCATGCCTTGGCTCCTGGCTCCCCCCTCCATCCTCAAAGTGCATCACTCCTCATACATTCTTTTGTGGATTCTGTTCTTGTGATTCAGTCAAGATATTTGTGAATAAATGAACACTTATAATTAAATCAAGACTATCTAGATTATTTAATTTAATCATTCTGCTGCAAAGTCTCCTTTGCCAACACATAAATTAACTGGTTCATATATTCCAGGGAGATATTTGTAGGGATTGTTACTAGTCAAGTATACTTCATAATCAAATATACTCCATACTTGTTGGATCTTCGAAAACAATGTAATTGGATGGTATGTTTTAAGTTATTAATTTTAAAATTTGTAGAGCACCTTGGTAATGAAAATTATGAATCCATTATTAAATTCCTACTTCATATAACTCTTCAAATATTCTCAATATTTCTTCTTTTCTTCTAGCAAGGACATAGAGACCTATGAAAGCTTTGCTTTCACATTTGTGCCTCATTTTCAGAATTTAATTCCTTCATTGCACTCAAATATTGTGCATACATTTCATCATATTCAAACATCTTTGCTATCAACTCTTCAGTATGTTCAAATTTTTACTTTGTTCTACTCTATTTATTTAGTAAATAAAAATGTCTTAAACAGTATCTCTCTCTTAGAAGAAGTTTTCCATATTGACTACCTTATTTATACATTTTAAGTTAGAATAGAAAATATCACCTTACTCTTAAGAATATTATGAATATTCTTTAATTTTGTTGCTATGATTTACTGAATATGGAAATATGGAAATCAGAAAAGGCACCTCTTGCTAACAAGGCAAAATCAAAGGGGTTAGACACAGACCTATGGAATAGCAAGGAAGCTGAGTTGTGTTTGTGATCACTGCATATGAACATGGGTGAAGAGTGGTCAGAGACAGGCTGCTTAACAATTGAAAACCAACTACAGAAGTGACTGAATTACAAGATGATCATGGTAGTAAAAAGATTTTTTTTCATTAGTCTATTCATCATTTTTGATGCTCTTATCACTTGTCACAGGGTACAGCAGAGAGGAAGTACCCAAAACTATAGATTTAAACAATGTCCTGTGTTAGATTAGAACTAAAACAATTGTAAAATATTATCAATACACCAATAAAAAATACATAGACACCTATGTACTCTTGCTGAAATATTATCTTCTCCTATGTAGATAGCATATGACTACATTAGAAGATTTGGAGATGACTTGAGGAGACATGCGCAAGGAACCAACTTTTGGAAGTATTGAAGGGCTGTAGAATGTTGGAAGAGGGACATCTAAGGAGGTGCAAAGGCTGAAAATGGAAGGTGCTTCATAGAAAAGGTCATGGGTGACACAGCATGTCAGGTGGAAGAAAACATGCTGGAGGAGCAGGCTCGGAAGGGGGAATCCAACCACAAGGAACGATGGCTTTGTCTGGGATCTGACAATAACCGTAAGTGTTTCAAGTGCTTGAATTTTCCTCCTTTCTCCGTATTTTTATTCAAAGACTCTATTTCCCAACTGAAGAAAAGTTGCTTGAGTTCTATTAGCCAATAAATTTAGGCCACACTTTAGATTTTTGCATTTGCCAGGAAAACATAAGATTATATAGCTGAAGGAAAAAAATGAATAGGTAAAATTCTTAGTGTGTCTAAAGCATATATTATTCCATTAATGGGGCAACTCTAAAAAATAAATAGCACTAAATTAATGTCACTGAGTCATAAAGTAAGGGGGTAGATTCTAGGGTCAGAATAAGCCCTGGAGGTATAAGGGAGCTCCAGAGATAAAGGAAGAAAGTTCCAAGAAGGACTAACAAGATATTCTCAAAAAGGACCATAAAGAAAAAGGACTCTAAGATAAGGGCAGAGGAGCAAGATATAATTCTGGGCACAGAGACATTCAAACAGAGTGAGACCACTGAGAACTAGCCAATCACAAAGAGACTGAGGGGTCTTTAATAATCAGGGAAAGAAAGTAGATAGTCCCTGAGGCAAGACTCCATTGTGGCTTCCATGCCCCTTCTTGGCCTGGTTCCAGAGGCCTGGGAGTCCCACCTTTTTTCGGTTTCTTTTCTCCATAAGCAACTTTTCGTTATATTTAATTCTCTGAGAAAATTTGCCTCTTTTCACTTGCTTGCCTGAAAGTCAGGGAATTCCTGCTGTGCTTCTTCATGAGACACCAACCTGTGGTGGTCTAGTGGCTGGGAATCAGCGCTGCTGCTGCAGCCTGGGATCGATTCCTGCCTGGGGAACTAGACCTGAAAACCTGAAATTCGGGTAACATCACTTTACATGTTGATTCTGAAAATAACACTTATGCACATATTTGTATAGTCTGTGCGTGTGTGTGTGTGTGTGTGTGTATAATATTTTAGCTCTCAATATAATACATTTGTGTGCATACACATATAATAGTTCACATTTTCTTAACGTCGATATCACTAGCAATATATACTCCTATATACTATAAAAGATTAGTTATTGGTTCTGTAACATGGTAGTTACCAGAAAAAGGGGAGGTTCCATGTTCCCAGCCCCACCCAAGGGAGGGTGGAGCTGAGAGGCTAAGAGGAGAAGCTGAAGAGGAGACAGAAGAAGAAGGAATAGGATGGAGAGCCGGAAGGAGACTTGGAGGAGTAACAGGGAACAGAGAGACATGTGAAGAAGCTGCATTTGCTTCTTTGTCCTGGACTGGTTGCAACAGATGTGGGTGAGAGTCAACACCCACACTGGTGGGAGGTTATCAATGGCGGCTTTTATTTTGATTTTGCTTCTTTTGTACCTGATGTGTTGGGCTCCTTCTGCCCCTTTCCTATGGGTCCCCACCAGTAGGTACTGTAGACTGCAGCAGGCTTTTGGGCCTCAGTGGCCCTGCTTTGGGCCAACCCTACTCGGTTGGGCATTTACCCCCAGGAGATGGCTAACTTTGGGTGTTTGATTTAGAAACTATATTCTTCCCCTTTTCTTTGTTGCACACTAATTGTATTAAAGTTCCTTTCCAATTATGGTCTTGCACACTAGATTGTTTTGTCTTGAAGCAATAGATGCCAGAACCTATTTAGTGTGTGCAGATTTGGAGATTTCTGGGGTGTCCCTCTCCCTGTCCTGTAACATTCTTCTACCTAATTAAGTATCATTTCCCTGACAGTCTTTTACATAGTCAAATTTGTTGTATTTTGATTCTGCTATGTAGGAAATTTTACTTTTTACTAAAAATGAACTAGTCATGTATCTCACCTCATTTCAGCATTACTTTAATTGTCATTTCTGAAAAGTAGTAAATCATTTTAGTTCCCATTTCAAAGAAATATACTGAAACAAAAGCTATTAATAAATATGTCACAAATGTTGCAAGACACAAAATGATTATTTTATTATATCACATCTATTGTATTTCTTACATAGTTCCCACTGTGGTGATAAAATAGCTATTATATTTACAAAGAGATTATAGTTTGATGTGATAATAGATAACTCCTTCTGTACTGACAAAAAATGGTCAAAGAATTTTCAAAAATTAGATTAGATAATAGGAATGGGAGACAAATATCTAGGTCGATAATTTTTGACATTTTTTTTGTTACAATTCATCCTATTATTGTTAACTTTTAAATTTATTTTTATTGTTGTTGTTTAATGATGTGCAGTTCTTTCAAGTCTCCAGTATTTTCCCAAAAATTATTTGTTGGTCAGACTTCAGAGGCCCAGAGTTCTTGAGTCTGTGCAGTGTCACTATCCATCAGTCCTATATTTATTTCCACATCCTTATCCATCCTTGCTACATTCACGTATTTTAAGTTTGACCATTCAAAAATGTTAATGCCATTATTTGGTTTTAATGTGGGTTCAGTGTTGAGCTTCTGTTCATGTATTTATTTTGCATCTGCAAATCATGTTTGCTAAAATGTTTGCTCAAATGTTTTTGTCCTTTTTATTGAGTTGTTTCCTAGTTTCTGTGTTTAGAGACTTCCTTAAGTATTTGTAATATAAGTGTTTTATCAGATATATGATGTGCAAATATTTTCTTGTACTGTATGGCTTCATTTACATTGAATGAAAGGCTTTTGAAGAGATATTTTTTTTAATTTTGATGAAGACTAGTTTATCACTTTCTGTTGAGCAGCTATGCTCGAGAAGATAATTTACCAAAGAATAAGAATCTCATGTGTACACATGTGTGTTTTTATATTAAAAACGCTAACTTTGTTTTAATTTCCTTTGCTAAAATAAAATCATATTTTGCATAGGTCTATACCAATGAGCACACAGAAACTCTTCCTAGTAACTCATACCTTGGGGAAAAAAATAGAAGAAGGACAGGAAAGGAAAGAGGACAAAATAATGGAAGAGAAAGAGGAAAAGAAGTCACCATTCTTGCACAACTTAATATGTATTAGGTGCCATATAATTTCCCTGTAATTTAACAAATATCTGATGAGTTAGTTGCAATTGTTCCCATTATGCAGTTGTAAAAGCTCCAGATTATTAAGTAGCTCATCTCAGATCAACATAATAATACATTAAACCCCAGGGATTATAAAAATCAAACCTAGGGTGTCTGAACCAAGACTAGTTCTTTTAAACTTCAATATGCTGCATGTAGCAGGACACTATCAAGTAAATAAGACAATTTTTGAGAATAGAAATGATGCACTGGATGAGAGTCTTTTATCTATTCAATTGCACCACATTAAAAGTTAAGGACTTAGAAGTTTCTTGCAATACATTTTTAAATCTTTTGTTAAGACATTTTGATCAAATATATTTTACAAAGCCCTTACATGAAGTTATCCTTATCAAATGTACAACTTTTTTCAAATCTACTTTTATACCTAATTCAAAGCATTATATTTTTGAATTAGATACAAAGAAAATATATTACTTTATCTACATATATAAAGCCAAAATTTAAAACTAAATGACTGATCATCCAAATAACTTAAGCAAGAGACATCTACATATTTTAGGGGACCTGATAGGGACTGTTATATAAATTAAAATATCGAAAGGGAATATAATTAAAAATTTAAATAATTGTAAAATTGTTGGGGGGAAAAAGACGTCTGCAACAAACTCCACAGGAAGGTTTATGGACCCCCACCTCAAGCCAGAGAGATCCAAGACCCCTAGGGCTACGAATCCCAGAATTCCATCATCATCCAGAAGAGAGGATTACCGGAAACTGAGGGGTGGAGTTAAGCAGACATGTTGGCTATGTAACGAGGGCTTTTGACCTTGGGGGTCTCTCGCTTCTCGCCAGGCTACAGCGTGCCATTGGGGTTTCCAGCTCTTCGGATCTGGTAGGACGTATTTGGAGATTTATCTCTCTCCCTCACTTTCTCTTTTGTCCCCGAGTTATTCATTTTTTTATTTCCCTTCCTTTTGTAAAGAAACCCTTTTATTAACCTTTTTGTGAGTGCCTGCAATTGTTCTTATTATAAGTCCTTTTTAAGAGCACGAGTGAGAACCCACAGTCAGGCACCCCATTGTATATCGGGGTTGCCCTGTAACAGTTTGGGGCCCAACATGGTTGACCACGTTACACCCGTGGTTGGCCAGCCCAAGGTAATTTGCGCTGGTCACCCTAAGCGCATTGAGTTTGCAGGACACGTGGCATAATCTTGGTTTTGAGTCTCGATAAGTTTGTCTTTTTTCCTTGCGTACAGCTATCTCTTGTGGGTATTTTATTTATTTTTTTTTTACCCAAACACGGCCTCGACCATGAGTTTCAGCAATTTTCTCTCTAGCATAAGGCCGTTCAGTTTTTTTCCGACCTTACGTTTAGATTCCCTCTTTCCTTTGAATATTACCTCTAGCTTCATAAGTATAAACAATTTGGTGAGACCTGGACTATGGCAGATGATTTTGCTGATGTACGCATCCATGGGTGGTTTACAAGCCATCCCTGTGTTACAATTGGCGCTTTTGGGTCTCTTTTTGGTAATATGTTTGAGTGTCATTTGTTGTATTTTTGTGAGAGGTGGACACTCTGCTTTACCTAATGAGAATATACAAGAGCAAATCCAGGCTCTTAATTTAGTGATTAAGAATATGAAGGATGAAAATTGTTTTGAGTTAGCCTTTAATAGTATGCAGGACCAGATAAACAAAAAATCTTACTGCTTTTGATTCGGCCTTTAAAAGCATGCAGGACCAGATACAGTTTACAGTTAACAAAAATCTATGGCTCCTGAGTCAGCTTTTAAAAGTATGAGGGACCAGGTACAAGATGCCCTCCATAAATTGGATATGGCGGAGGCTCGCCTGATGGCACAGAGAAGAGATAAACCTTCCCCTCCCTCTGAGGACAATAGCATGGGGGGCGGTGTTAGAAGAGGAGGATTATAATCTGTTAAATACTTTAAACCCATCTGTTCAGAATCCTCTGCATGACAATGCCACTCCTGTGGAGACCCCTGAGGCTCCACAGCCCCCACTGCCTTCTGGGGAAGTAACTAAAATGGTGTCTCCTTCCCATACTAGACAGGGTACCCACTTTGGGAGAGAGTCACCCTAAAGCAGGACAGTTCCCGCTGCGGCAAATGCCAATGGGTGGATTGAATGAACACGGGCAGCCTGCTGGGTGTTTTTGGTCACATCACCCCTTTAGTACAACAGACCTTCTAAATTGGAGGAGCTCTGTACCATCCTACCGGCAAGACCATAAGAGGATGGCAAACTTATTTGCCTCCATCTTCCTCTCCCATCGCCCTAACTGGGCAGATATACAGTCAATGTTGCAAACCTTATTGACTTTGGACGAGCAGAGGATGGTTTTTAGGAAAGCCAGGGAGGAAGCTGATCGTCTCCACCAACAGAATGTAGAGTCCCCAGAACCAGAGGTGGCTGTCCCAGTAGTAGATCCCAACTGGGACCCAAATAATGGGGGAATGGAAATGCTAGAACATTATAAGAAGTGTTTACTGGTAGGTCTACAACAGGGAATCCCAAAACAGAAAAATTTCAATAAAATATTGCAGCTGGAACAGTGGTCTAATGAGGACCCATCAGAGTTCCTCGAAAGAATCATTCAAACATATAGCACCCATACAGATATAAATCTGGATGTCCCAGAAAATGCCTGTCTGATCGCTATGGCGTTCATTACGCATAGTGCAGCAGATATAAGGCAGAAATTAGCAAAGGTGGACGGCGTCACAGAGATGAGTCCGTCCCAATTGGTAGACTTGGCATTCAGGATTTATAATAACAGAGAGGAAAGGAGGCCTAAGCCTGCAACTATTTTTGTACAGAGGGAGTACAGGACACAATGTCAGGGAAACAGTAACAGAATGGGGAGAGGACCCAGGAGGAGTGACCCCAGGAGAAGTGAACCCTTAGGGAGAAATCAGTGTGCTTTCTGCAGGGAAGAGGGGCACTGGAAATACAGTTGTCCCAGATTGCAGGTGAGCAGGAGACGGGATAATGAAAGAAGGCAGGAAAGGAGGCCGATGACATCACAGCATGAGGACTCACAGAGGGGTTACAGAAGGGAATATAGGCAAAGTGCGAATAATCCACAACCAAGCAGAGAGGAGCGGAGACAAATGATAGCTCAGAGCAGAGGCTCAGATGAAGACAGGAGAGAGTATGGACAGAATAGAAGAAATCAGGAGCCAACTACAGAGGAAAGGAGACAAATGATGGTACACAGAGAAGGTTATGATGAAGAATAGGGGGGCCCAGGGGCTCCACTAGATCTAAAAAAGCCCATTAGAATAATCCCCTTGGAGCCCCAGGTAACACTTACTGTGGGGAACTGTATGATTGATTTCTTAGTGGACACTGGCGCGACATACTCTGTTTTGAACTCTAAGTTGACTAAGGTGAGCAAGTAGACAGTACCAGTCACTGGTGTTACAGGAAGGCCACAGCAGAAAGCATTTTTGCAACCTCTGGAGTGCCAGCTGGGCACCACACAGCTGCAGCACAGCTTCCTATACATGGAAGAGTGTCTGATACCTCTACTTAGTTGAGACCTTTTAAGTAAATTAAATGCACAAATTACCTTCTCACCCCAAGATCAGAGGCTTCACCTGCAGGTACCTCCAGAACATGCTCTACGTTTCCAGATGTTACTTACTCAGAATGTCCCCCAAAAGGTGAAGTGTTACCATCAGAAATCATTGAAAGAGTAAGTAAATGGGTATGGGCTGATGGAACCCAGGACGTGCGAAAAATGCAGAGCCTGTAAAGATAGAGGTTATAGAGGGGAGCAAAACTCCAAGGAGGAAGCAATACCCCTTAAAAGAAGAGGCCTTAAGAGGAATTGAACCTGTGTTAAAAAGGTTCCTTCAATCTGGACTCATTCGGCCCTGTCGCTCACCATATAATACTCCGAGTTTGCCAGTAAAGAAACCCCATACAGGCGAGTACCATTTTGTTCAAGATTTAAGGGCCATCAGTGAAATTGTCCAAGATATACACCCAACTGTGCCTAATCCCTACACCTTATTAACTGCCATACTTAGCGATTTTGGTTGGTTTTCAGTATTGGACCTTAAAGATGCCTTTTTCTGTATACCAATTGATGTCTGGGATCAACTGCTTTTTGCTTTTGAATGGCAGGACCCTAAGTCCAAAAGCACTCTCCAATATTGCTGGACTGTGCTTCCGCAGGGGTTTAAGAAGTCCCCTACTATTTTTGGGGAAATACTAGCCAGGGATCTCAAGAAGGTTCAATTAAACCAGGGCATCTTATTGCAATTTGTAGATGATTTATTAATTGCAAGCCCAGACTACGAATCTTGTCTGGAAAATACCATAGTGGCACTGAACCACCTAGCAGATTGTGGTTATCAGGTGTCACCTCAAAAGGCACAAATATGTAAACAAACGGTGACATATTTGGGGTTTGAGATTAAGAAAGGCAAACGGAGCTTAATGACAGAAAGGAAACAGGTAATTTCAGCTCTTAAAGTCCCCAGCAACCGAAGGCAGCGGCGTGGATTTTTGGGAATGGCTGAGTTTTGCAGGATTTGGATTCCAAATTTTGGATTAATAGCGAAACCCTTATGTGATGCTCTTAAAGGCCTTGACTCAGAGCCTTTGTCCTGGACTCAGGAATGTCAAAGAGCCTTTGATGGAATTAAAGAAAAGTTGATCTCAGTACCAGCATTAGGGCTACCAGATCTTAGAAAGCCATTCAGACTCCATGTGCATGAGAGACAGGGAATTGGCCTGGGAGTGCTAATCCAATTGTTAGGACCAGAAATGCAGCCCGTTGCATATCTGTCCAAACAACTGGACCACACCACTAAAGGATGGCCTCCATGTTTGCGTGCTGTAGCTGCCACTTGCGACCTTCTACATGAGGCGGAAAAATTTACGTTGGGTAAGCCCATCACTGTTTTTGTGCCACATCAGGTTTTAACATTGCTAGACAGAGGTGACTTTGGCTGACTGCTGGGCAAATGGGAAAGTACCAAGCAGCTCTGTTGGACAATCCTAATGTAAGACTGAAGCTATCTAATTCTTTGAATCCTGCTACACTGCTTCCGAGCAATGTAGACGAACCTGAGGATGTGAACTTAACCCACAACTGTCTAGAAACGATTGACTCAGTGTATGCGAGCCGACCAGATCTGACTGACCATCCTCTGCCAGATCCAGAGTGGGAGTTGTATACAGATGGAAGCAGCTCCATGGAGCATGGCCGTCGATGTGCAGGATATGCCGTGGTGACGCTACAGGAGACCATAGAAGCCAGGGCTCTTCTAGCAAGTACGTCAGCACAGAAAGCTGAATTAATAGCCCTGACCCGCGCCCTGGAACTCTCTAAGGGGAAGAGAGTCAATATATTTACTGACTCAAAGTGCTCTTTCATGATCCTCCACATGCGGGGCCATTTGGAAGGAGCGAGGACTCCTTACCGCCAGTAACAAAGATGTCAGACACCCTTTAGAAATTCTGGCCTTGCTAAAGGCAGTAGCTTTACCATCAACTGTGGCTGTGATGCATTGTCCCGGCCACCAAAAAGGTGGGTCTGATATGGCAAAAGGCAACAGGGCAGCTGATCGAGTGGCTAAGGCCGCTGCCCGTTCTGCTCTCCAGGGTGCACTCATCCCTCTCGTGGACTTGACTCATTATGTCCCAGAATACACTGAGCGGGATGAGGAGAGAGCGTGTAAATGGGGATTTACTGAGGTTGACCCCAGCTCTACTTGGAGAGTAAACTCCCATGGGATGATACTAGTCCCAGAGGCCTTGATATATCCGGTGTTAAAACATTTACACGAAGGATCCCACTGTGGGAGAGATGCCCTATTAGAGACAGTGTGCCCATATTTGAGGGGCCCACATTTACATGAAATAGCACCCGGGGTTGCCAAATATGCGCCAGGAATAACCCCAAGACTGATTTGCGCCCTAAAGCCACTGGGGTTCAATATCGGGGCAAGTGCCCTTTTGAGGACTGGCAGATCCAGGACTACACAGATGCCTAGAACCAGCGGCAATTTCAGATACCTACTGGTTTTTGTGGATCCGTTCTCAGGGTGGGTGGAAGCATTCCCCACCGGGACAGAGAAAGCTTCTGAAGTAGCTAAACAGCTGCTAAAGGAAATAATCCCTCGCTTTGGATTGCCTAGCTCCATCCAAAGCGATAATGGGCCTGCGTTTGTCTCTGAGGTTAATCATGCAGTAAGCAGTGTGTTACAGACCAACTGGAGAGTACATGCTGCATGGAGACCACAATCCTCTGGACAAACGGAAAAAATGAACCACACCTTGAAGAAAACCTTGGTAAAACTGTGTCAAGAAACACAGCTGCGTTGGGACCAGGTACTATCTCTTGCCCTCCTTCGGATAAGAGTGACACCTAGAAGTGGGCTACATACAACTAAGCCCTTTTGAAATTGTGTTTGGGAGACCCTTCCAGGCCTCGGCTCTGAAAGCCACTCTGGAAATAGAACAAGACAGCAGGATTACACAATATGTGAAACATCTCCAGGAGGTTCTGTCAGTAATTCATGACTTTGCAATCTCGAGGATCTCTATGCCTCCTGATGAACCATTGCATCCCTTCAGACCTGGAGATCAAGTCTTACTTAAGACTTGGCAGACTGGAGATGCTCAAAATCCACTGTCAGAAAAATGGACTGGTCCACATGATGTTTTACTAAGTACACACACGTCCTTAAAACTTGCGGACATAAAACTTTGGGTACATCATTCCAGAGTTAAGAAAGCCCCAGAAGAAACTGACCCAGAGGAGAAAACCCATTGGTCTTACGAACCCATTGAGGACCTGAGGTATCTGTTTAAGAAAAAGAAAAACACTTGAACATTGTTAACTTTTCTTTTCCAGCTACTATAGCAGGATATTCCTCAAATTACTCTTTGGAAGAACCCTGAGATGGCAAACATGCTCTAACCAATCTTTTTCCTTTCAAAGTTTAGGAGATGTAAAAACATCTAGGATCATGAAATTATGCTGGCATTATTTTTATTCTTTTTTATTTAATTTTTATTACAGAAAGGCCTTCAATCTTGATTTTGGTATTTCTTTTTAACTTTTGTTTTTTTACTTTGAGATTTTCTTTTGTTTTTGTTTTTGTTTGTTTTTTTGTTTTGCCTATGAGTGAAACTGCAGTTGCATAAAATATTCCACGTGGCATGACTAAGAGCTCTGTGTATCTATATGTTTTATGTCTGTACGTCTTTTCCTTGTGACTAAATGTCTTAACTTCTAGAGGTTGGCGCCGAGAAAAAAAAAAAGGGTAAAACTTTGGCATGCACACAAGGAAATGTTAACATTGGTTTTCTGAAAATTGCAAAAGCTTTCCGTACCTGAAATGTATGCAAATTGACAATTTTTGATTGTTGTCTTATAATATTGTATACTTAAGTGGTCTTATATCTGCAGAAATTGTTTCTGACAGAAATTTGTTTCAGGAAAATCTCAACTGATTCCAATTGATGGAACTTTCGATAGTAGAAATTTCCAAAGGACTAAACAGACTGTTGGGAGATAAACCAGATTTTTAATAAGTTTTGTTTAATTTTGCTTTGACTTGGTTTTCTTGTTTTGACTAACCAGGATCTGCAGCATTGTTGCATTTTTTTTTAAAGCAGGATTAACTTATGTTTGCATTTTCTCTCCCCTTGATACAAACATAGTATTAACAATGGTGGTAGTGATCTTTACTACTTATGATAGAGTCTATTTTTGCATAATTTCAATTGGGAATTTTGCCGTCTAAACTGAAGAAATTGGAAACGTGTTTCATCATACAGCTTTGATTGGAATTCTTCCAGGAAGTCGAACTTGAACTGAGCCAAGAAGAGGGGGACCTGTTGCTCTGTTTGTGAGGTTCCAGAGACCTCCAAAGGAGGTAAGGGAGCTTGCCTCCATT